>CM060950.1:374873802-375031302 GCA_030765055.1 Mantis religiosa
CTCCATTCCCTCCCCTAAAGTCACGTGACCTTTATTCCAATGTATTCTTAATAAAAATAAAAAAGATAACCTCTTTCCCCATTACCTACTCCACCACCCGCCAAGCTGAACAGTTCGTCAACGGAGGATGCAGCCAGTCCAGGGGGTTGCGCGAGAGGATGCAGCTTGTCCGGAGGGGGCACAGGGGTGCCTGGGGGATGCAGAGATTCAATAGAGTGCACGGGGGTACCTGGGGGTGCGTCGGGTTGCGCGGAGTGGATGGGGGTGCATCGAGGAATGCAGGAAGTCAAGAGGGTGCGTCGGGTGCGCGGGAGTGCGTCGAGTGATGCAGAAAGTCAAGAGGGGTGCGCGGGGGTGCGCCGGGTGTGTGTGGCAGATGCAGAGAGTCAAGTGCGTCGGGTTGCGCGGGGTGGTTAGGGGTTGCACAGGGGATGCAGGAAGACCGGAGGATGCGTCCAGGGTGCGCGTGGTGCGTCGGGGGATGCAACCAGTCCAGAGGGTGCACCATGACCTTCAAGTTCAAATGGTATGATCCAGGTGTTTTTGAATTTCCCGCTTTTTCTTACTTCCGGTTTGGCATAACTCCGACTTCCGGTATGGCATGATCCAGCTCTTTACTACTTGTGTTGTTTTTGGCGGTAATGAAAGAGTTCTTTACACGTGTTATGTGTTCAGTGTATTCCTACCACACTGCTATGTACGACGTGGTTCCACTACGCCCGACCGATAGAGAGTGTCTCAACTATTAAAATCACGGATCCACTATCCCCTCTATCGTTACATTTTGAATTTTTGTGTGAATCACGTGTGTAAGTTCTAAACTGTAATTGGTTGGTTTCAATTTCGAGTTTAAACCATCGTACGAATTTTGTATGTGCGCATGACCGAACGTTGGTAGGAAGTTTCCCACAGGGTCCACTTATTTAATTCCGTGGCACGTACGCTGCGAAATTTTAGGAATTCGGATAATCTACGAGTGTATTGTATCGATCACGTACGTATTGGCATGGAAGAGACAGGGCGGTAGACCGACCTTCCAAATGGTTCGGAGGCATTGTTTTCCTAGGAGTGGACCTGTTATGAAGAAAGCCGACCGACCATGTGTTCTATACCTTGAGGGACCTCATATTTCTGTTTCTCTGTAATAGCTATGTATTTCCTTTCGATGCAAAATAATCAGTACAGAATATCTATGCTAATCTAATATTATTTTGATAGAACATATAGTCATATATTTATGACCAAGGGGAACTGTTACATCCTGTAGGTGTCAATTGCCCTAACCATTAGGGTCGAATAAAAGAAGAGTTGAGTCACAAAACCTTCTATATCATATAAATAAGTTTGAAAAGGTTGTAATATTATCTGACTAAAGCAGCTATAATATCCATAACATCTGATATGACACCTAAAATATAAATATTGCAGAATGGCCTAAAATCACAAAACAGTTAATTAACTTAAATATAAGATTAATACGAGGTGCGTTAAAGTTATAACACCGTCTATTTTTTTTTTAGGACTGGGACCAGATAGGAACTTCTGGTTCTTTTAAAATGCACGTGGACTCTTTGTGAATGCGTGACAGAGATGTCAACACTGTACAGTGCATAGAAGTCTAGTGGCAGCGACGAGAGTTAGGGATGTGTTTGATACTTAAAATGGCGACGTTTTCATTAAAAGAACATCGTGTAATCATTCGTTTTCTCCATTTTCGTGGTGTAACACCTATTGAAGTTCATCGGCAGTAGAATGAAACATGCGGTGATGGTACCATGGATATGCCTAATGTGCGTTCCTGGGTGTGACAGTTCAATGAAGGCAGAACATCGTGTGACAACAAATCAACACAGTCATGGCCTCACTCCAGATGGTCTGACGGCATGATCCAGCGAGCGGATAACGTTGTTTTGATTGTGTATTTTCAGATCTTAATGCAGGATTGTGTGCACAGATCCCACGGAAATGCAAATTTTGGAGGCGATGTCTGCAACTGTCTTGGTCAGCAAAAAAGGCAGTAAAATTGGGTCAAACCCATTTGAGACACCAAGTTATCACTATAAAAATAATAATTATATCAACATACAATAAAAAAATTCAAGAACACAATATATTACAAACAAAAGGAAAACTACAGGAAAATTTACCTATGTGACAACACAACAAGAATCAATACACTACCAAGAAAGTCCTCTATCGTAGTTTCCAGACTTCTAACAGGCAATGATTTTTTCCATTAACATTTATTCTGAATTAGTATAGTGAGATCTCCTTTTTGTCCTTTCTGGACACTTAAAGAAGATATGGATGGAAACCACCAACTCCGCTGCCCAAACTTTAATTAACATACCAACATAATATCAAAATAGTGGAGTGCAAAGAGAGCGAATGGCTAACTGCTTAACATTAGATATCAAAGAGAAATTTATGAAGTTGATAAACCCCTAAGATTTTGCAACGGTCTACAAAAAATCAAGAAAACTGTTATAAAAAGTTATAAGGCGAACTTAAGGAATATAAATCGTAGGGTTAAATCAGAGTTACTGTAATGTATTCTCCAAAGAATATAATGAATTTCTAAAATGAGTTTTTACCAACATTTAATAGAATATAACTATTAGAGATTAATTAGAAAAATTAAAAGAGAGATGCAAGTTAGGTTTAACGTAATTAACTGCGTTATGTTTAGCTGCATACCACGCATTGACTATCTGACCTTGCTTACATTAGTCAGGTCCACAATCGCTGAAACTATTTCGGTGAAGTTCATTAACACTCTGTATATATACTGAAATTAAAGAAGTACATTTCATTAACCAAACAGATTCATTATATATATATATATATATATATATATATATATATATATATATATATATATATATATATATGGTATTTAAAGTAACGTCCTTAATTTTTTTCTGAATATATATATAAATATATATATATATATATATATATATATATATATAACGAATACTCTCCTATGTGAAAGTATGATTTGGGGGTTTACTTAAGATCGCTCGTATCAATCCATTTTTGCGGCATAATGAATGTAAATGCGAAATTGGCGTTTGTTCGACTCTTCGTTTTGAGTAATGCGTTTCGCTAACTCCCCCCCCCCCCCTCTCTCTCTCTCTCACGCATACATACACACATAAACCCAATGACATTTTTCAAAAAGGATCTTTTTTCTAAGCAGAGTACGTCAACGCATTTATTTAGGTGAAATATTGATTGGAATTTTGGGTGCACAGGTTTTTAAGCGTATTTGGAGGTCCCTTGTCCAGCGTGTGTGACGTGTTTTTTATGGTTTCCCTGAGCTAATGCTTAGGTATAACAGATTCTCTTTCGGCTATTCTTTGCAATTGTTGCGTCCGGCTATGGTATATGTGTAGGAGCTTATCTTCAACTGAAAATTGTCAAATTCTTCTAGTAATTATGAACCGTATTCCATCTTAAAAATAACTTGTTGCCAACGCTGGCTGCCAAGATCATATTAGCGCCGTCGGTGTTTCGAAAACACCTCTGGTAAGAGTTCTTTTGTAAATTGCAGTAAAACTATTGAGTTGCGGATGTTGCATCGGTCTGAAGCCGTGACCTGTGATTACTAGGTAGACCTGTGTCTAAACACCTGTGATATTCATGTACAGTGCTTTGTGTGGGTTTGTGTGTGTGTGTGTGTGTGTGTGTGTGTGTGTGTGTGTGTGTAAATAAAATGTGTAGTGTTTAACGCTCGGTTTTACTACAAACGGCACCGCAGGCGATGACACTGATGATACATGAGATGAAGATGGAGCACCGGTGAAATGAGATGATGGGGGAAACCGGAGATCCCGGAGAAAACCCACCCCAGCGCCCTGTTGCCCAGTCACAGATCTCACTTTGCGGTCGCCTGGGATCGAACCCGGGCCGCCTTGTTGAGAGCCAAGCGGTCTAACCACTGAGCCACCGCGCGGCCTTGTGTGTGTGTGTGTGTGTGTGTGTGTGTGTGTGTGTGTGTGTGTGTGTGTGTGTGTGTGTGTGTGTGCGAGTGTGCGTGTGTGTGTTTGAACAGGGTAACTCAGACACTAAAACTCTCTTTACCAATTTCGATATTTAACTACAGGAGCTTCCAAGAATACGATATGAAGATATTTAACCTAGTGGAAATTAAATGTTGTTTCACACTGGCCGTGTGTAGGCTACGAGTCAGTTGGTGAATTTAATGTCATATCGGCACGTTGGCCATAGTAGCTCAATGGTAGAGCGGCTGGACGGAAACCAGAAGATCCGTGGTTCAAATTCCGGCTATGTCATTGAATGTTTCAGTCTGACTCTACGTTACCATATATTTTACCTAGTTTACTTTCTCAAATAAAGCTCATGATACATAGAGAAAGAACATTCAAATACTTTACCTTATTGGATTTTACAAGGAATATTAGAAAATATTGTGGTTGTTATCCATTGCCTTGCGATCGCATTGAAGCCATTAGCGTCCTTCCTGTCCAATATGCTTTTATGGTGGATCCAGCAGATATTTACAGGTTCGATATGTTCTTCAGTCATTTCGTCTCAATTTTACAGGGGATATTCTGAACTTGTATATATTCCTAGTTTATATAAATGTTCTGTCAGAGATGTTCTTTGACAACTCTAAATTTCTTCTGCTACCAGGAATTTCTAGCTTAATTTATGGTTTCTGTATCAGAATATTCAATGTTTTATTATTTGTCTTCTAGTGTACTTCTAGCATTAGTTTGACCTTATATTAATGTCTTTAATTAGTCTTGTTATGCATTTGAAAGGTACGCTTTTTGATGTCTTATGGTCAATAAGAAGTGACAGCGAAATATGAGTGATTTCAATAAACGCATAATTTAATAAGGTAGAGGTAACCGATAATAGTATAATATGTTTTTTTGTCTACATGAGAATGAGTGGGATACCTGGTAATCAGGTACGAAATGAATGTTGTGAATTCATCCGGAAAATTCTTGAATGAACGCTCAGTTTATGATGCGCGCCTGATGATTGGTTAAAGTGGAACTACTCAGATATTAGCGAAGGGACTTCATGAAATTTATGCGGATTGACGCGTACGTCACGAGAGAAATTAGAAGGGAAGAGTAATATTACTGATCCGCTAAAACGATGAACTTGTTAAGGAAATTTTTAAGGCAATTACTTTAAATTTTATTTAAAAAAAAAACAGAAAACCAAGAGGAGGGAATACAACTCAACGTATACTCGTGCAGACAGATCTCCCGTAATGGCTGGGGGAGTATACAACTTCATCGGTTATGATCAGAGCGTGGAGGTTCGGGTAGCTAGGAGCAAAGTTGCGTCGATCCTGTACCAGTAACTGAATAAACGTTTAATATTTGCAGGAAACCAAGCAGTAGTTGATAATACCGACGAGATATATTCGGTTATTAAATTATATTCATAATAATAATTTCGGCAACTCTTCAGTAATGAGTGTTTGCATCAAGTATCTATCCATGGCATCCTTATTTAGAGTAAATCCACACTTACGCTTACCCTGACAAAAACACATCATTGCTCACAATATTAGCTAGGCAGTTATAACTACAGAAACCATTGAGAATGAAATTTTTATACACGTATCATAACTCACAATGATAGATTACGAAAACTATCTGAATTTATTAAACTTAATAACTTAACCACGTAACAATTCTTTAAACAAGCCCGCACACAGAGCAGCTCCCCAAAGTTTCTTGAATTTTAGTCTAATAAAACAAATACGGATAATACATTGTCTTGCACTCCACCTGGATAACACTTCGCATAAGCCGGAAGCACACAGTCGTTGCGGATTCACTTTTCACCTAAGGGACAGAAGAAAAACGTTTAAATATAATTTCAGTCAATATAATAAAACGTCCTAATTTATTTTCTCAGTTTTCTGATTATTTATATATTTATATATTAGTGAATATAACAGATTTTCCTAATTAAAATATTTACTTAAAATATACCTTAAACAAGATAGAACTACATTTATAGAACTACATTGCCTAAGTGAAAAATGCGAAACCAAAATAAAGTGCATCAATTACTATAAAATTAAAATCACTGTAGTATTATTGGAACAAAACAAGAAGAAAATTGGGAATATTGGTAGATATACAGCAATTGAATGCATCTTAAACTGTTAATGATTATCGCAGGATACTTCACATTTACTAAACATCATAATCAATGTTTCAATATTGTAACTTGTTATACTTATTATATAAAGTTGGGTTTTTGAGCGTATTGAAGTTATAACTATTTTGTAAACGTTTGCTACACAGCAAACGCTATCATTGTGTAAATATGTTATATTTTAAAAATTATTATACCAAGTTGCACCTGTTAACAAACAGGTAGATAAACAACATACACAGTGTTGTTAGGGGTAAATGTACAAATATTTTGAAAACTGGAACCTAAGTAGGTATCTACTTAAAATGTTTACAGTTTTCTCCATATACACATCACGTAATTTACTGCCTGATGTTTTTTGCGTGGCCGTAAGAGCACTATTGAGCACCTATCAGTATAGACCTTCCGCTTTGATTCCACATGTTCATATTTCAATACTACGCCTGAAGAACCAGCATTCAAGTGCAGTCACATATTAAAATAAAGAGTGATTGTATTGAGAATTCTAGGGTGAACATTAAATCCACAATTATAAAAGTTTTTGTAAACAACTTCCCTTCTTCATGTATGTATAAATTGTAGTTCAGATAAACAGCAAAATTTGGATAGCTAAAGACCGTGACAGATTCATTCGTTTATTATTAATTTCTTAAGAGTGTCTTCAGCGGTCGTTATCGCAAGGATTGTCTGCTCTGCTTTACCCCGTAAAACATCGATGCACGAATTGTATGTGGCCCACGGATTTGCAGGTACTAACAAACTAAAAATATTACTTAGTATGTATTAGTTATTACACATTACTTATGTAATATAATGTGACTAATTATATACAGGGTGTCCCACCTAACTCTGTGACCTCAAATATCTCCGAAATGAAACAAGATATGAAAATTCCAATCGGCCAGGAATGAACATATGTCGGGGCTCACACAGTGCAAAGGTATGCACAATCCATAAAGGTAAACAAATAACACTTCCAACACCAAGTTTCGTTTTTTTAAAATGGTGTATGCTTATTCTAGCAAAATGAAAGCTAGAGCTACAATTAGTGAACACACTTGTTTTCAAGTTTCTAAACTTGATACCTACTGAAATACCTGGATGTTAGACTATGGCAATGGTGCCACCGCTTCTGACGTAATACAACGCATATTCTGCTCAGAGCAGAAGTAGCTTGCACTGGCCTGCAGCCTGCAGTAAACAATACCAGCTCGGCCCGTTCTAGCTTCAGAATACTAGTGTCTCTTGATCTGTTCTGCTGTCATACTGTAACGTAATTCACGTACGTTCGGATATTGCTTTTCCATATTGACACATTAAATCGTGTTTTCGTGTGGCGTGTAACAGTTACGGTCATCTAGTCGATATGCCCGCCTTCAGTAACGAAGAAAGCTTTGATATTATTTTAATTTACGGCGAATGTCCCAGAAATGCTACCGCAGGGGTGGTATTGTGCGTTGAACGCTACCCAGATCGACGGTGTGCTTCGCCTCCTACCATTGCCAACATCTGCACGAAACTCAGGGAAACAGGAAGCTGGGCTCCACAAAGCGACAACGTACAAAGACAGCGACTGGCACTGAACACGAAATTGCTGATCTGGCTGTTATGGCGCTCAATCCTGAGGTGAGTGTCCGACAGATTGCACGAGGTCTGGAATAAGCCGCAGTAGTGTGGGCAAAATTTTGCAAAGGGATCGGTTTCACCGTTCCATATCTCAGTGCACCAGGAACTGTACGGGAACGACTTTGAATCCCGCATTGTATTCTATCGTTTTGCACTTCAGCAGTTACAAAGTAATCCGGCATTCCTAAGTAATACGTTTACGGACCAAGCTTCATTTATAAATCGTGGTCATGTGAATCTGCGGATAATGCACTACTAGTCCGTGCAAAATCCCCACTGGATTCGCCAAGTGGCTCATTAGCGAAATTGGAGTGACAATGTTTGGTGCGGATTTATTGGTAACCATGTTTTAGGTCCCTATTTTATCTATGAACATAAAACGGACAGCGATAAGCATCATTTTCCTGGAAAAACGCGGTTAAGAGTCTTCTGAACGCTTAAACATTTTTAAAAAACGGCCCGTGTGTGTGGGTCTGTCTGTTTATGAACGGCATGACTGAAAAACGAAAAGTCGGTTAAATATTAAGTTTGGTATGTATTTTAAACGGATACGGCAATTCCCTCCCCTACCCAAATGGCGGCTCTAGCTGCTTCATTAAGAGAATATCTCATATTTAAGATATTTTCACGACAAATAAATGTACCTATATCTTGAATTTTCTGGGAATCTCCTCAAAAGTCCTCTTCATTCTGGATGACTTGTGTAAATGGTAAACCGTAAGAGATAACTGGATAACTGAATTATTTCCGAGGGAAGTTGGCACGGAAACCAGATTTGGTTCATTGTACCTATACCTGCAAGTGGGACATCCGCGGGGAGGAAGGATGTGGAGAGAGGAAACACAGCGCGATCGTCCCAAGGTGTCACGACATTGCTAAGAGGGCAAGGGTCCTACATTTCACTTAGATGGAAACTTTTCCCGGTAGGCCAGAACAGCAGACATCCCATCTTAATGTGGTTCGGAAACTGTCCCACCGCGAGATCAGGGTCTGAGACCGACAACCGTCTCACCGGAGGAAGAAGTGCTTCACTCATAGCATATCATCCTGCCATGCAACGCCAAGACAGTCGCCGACACTTATACCCTGAAAGAGACCACCAGATGACAGATGTCAAACGATAATGGAGATGAAATGGAGGGTCAAGAAATTCGGGAGGAATAATTAACCTAACCCGTATTCTCCTGGCGATAACTCCCAAAAACCTATGGGTCAGATTGGTCGACCACTGGAATCGAACCCGGATCTCGCGAATGTGGGCCATCTCCTGAGCCATCCCGCTCGTTGTAAGAGATAAACAAAATATTGCTATACAAAGACATTCGAATATTTGTGGAGTGAACAAAGATATTCCTTGTTTTCTGTTTCAATTTTCGAATACCTTTACTTTTCTCAATCGGAGAGAGGTTGTTCATTTTTCTTACCGATAGTAAGTAGGGAATGTACCGCATTTCAGCCAAAAATTCGATACCAAGATTGCAGTGGAGGCACATATTTTGAGGTCTCCTGATTTAACAAAAATTTAGGTATTTGTGTGTGTGTGTGTGCGTGTGTGTGTGTGTGTGTGTGTGTGTGTGTGTGTGTGTGTGTGTGTGTGTGTGTGTGTGTGTGGATATCATAGCTCAACAACGATAAGTTGGGTAGGTACTAAACTTTTCATTTATGTTCAACTTCTTCTTAGGGTACGACGTGAGGACTTTCACCCTACATAAGTACGGTCAAATTTGCAAATCTATTTTAGAAGTTAATATCCAAAGTCAGCAAATACTTGAATTATTTGTACTTATATGCTGGACCACAATCATCTTACCTCTAGCGTTAGAAACAAACTGGATTCAATACTTCGTCACCCTGTTGGGCGAAGTTTTCTCTCTGCAAGTATTTGCCTTCTACATTCTTATGATGCAGCCATCTGCTACTTCTGGGTGATGAGTCTCAATATATTCTAATATAAATAGGTTATATGACTGCGAGGTTGTATCCTGTTCGGTTATAGATTTGCATACCTAAAATGCGTAAAACTGGCACAGAAGATTGCGATAAATGTTGATCCTATTCAGTAAATCCTTAATTGGATACATATTATACTCATTACTTTTGTGGGTCCATAATCATTAAATACTTTAGAATTTAGCGGAAATGAAAATCCAATGTTTTATAAACTTCATTTAATTGTTTGCGATACAAGAAAGCACAGTTTTATATTTCCTTAGTATGTATTGGTTATATCAGAAGTAAAACAATGATTATTTTTAAGAACAGGCAATATGGTGAAGAACAGTAAAATTATCTTCCGAGCTTGTAGGCCGCGGTCCAGTAGGATTGGAATATTCCGATGTTTTGCCAAGGACTACGCTTGGCATCTTCAAGAGGAAGGAAGGAAAAAGAGGAAGAAGGAAGACAACTTTACTGTTCTTCATGACGCCGGCCGTGAAAGCTTCAGGAAGTACAGTCATTATGGTATCTTACATGCATTTTTGAAAAGCATATCGTGTATTTTAAGCATACTTCTCTGTTAACACATTACAGTTGCTAATGGGTAATTCCCTCCACTGTGAATACATATGCTTTAAGTCATATCCAAATCTCTTATTAACCTTTTCTTTTATCTTTGTAAAATCTGTGTAATGGTCAAACAATAATACCGTGTTGCATGAATTCAGTTTCTCAACACCAGTTTGGGAATCCCTAAGGTCAGTTAGGCAGATATAGGAGTCAAGGAAGTTAGAATGCTGTATATGTGGTTTGGTTAACACTATCTTGAGTAATTTGTTTCACCAGCACAGCATTTATCCCATTAAAACCGAGATGGATAATTTAGACGTTAGCATCTGTGGCGCGCCTCGAGCGATCTCTGGTTCAATTTCGATGGTCGAACGTCTTGACCCATTATTTTTCCCGGGGTTTCCCCAGGTCGCCAGACGAATAATGGGAAGAATAATGGCGTCCTCCGAATTTTATAACCTTCATTTCTCCTTACTTTTCAGTTAGGTTTACCCTTCATTCAGGTTTGTCATCTCAGTGTGTGCCAATTGATACTATTAATTTGTTGTTCTAGTGATTTCACGAAGCATATAAATACAGGCATCCCATTTCTTCCGTTCTGCGACTCCTCTGTGTTGCTTGGGACTGTACTGGACTATAGGCAGAGAGGATCACACATTGCACCTGCGGGGAGATTTTGTGTCATACCTCCTGCGCAGAAAGAATAAACTGGAAGCGCTGTGCGGGTGTACCGGAAACCGGGCCAGAGACACGAGCCAAAATGATCTCCGTACCTCAGTTGATAACCGTAGGCTTTAGAAGAAAATACGTACAGAAACTCCACCTATTTAGGATTTCTTTATTTGTAATTCTTTTATAGAAATCTTCAACAAATATAACTGTCTTCACGTCTCTATGGAGCTTGCATGGGTTCTAACGCATACCACTTGGAATTGCTACGGATGTACATTTTGTATCCCACTTCTTGGATACCTTGTTTTGGACAATGGATTTCAGCAAGCATGTGATGCTGCAATCTATTGTACGGAATTTTGTACACTTTTTGATCATCTTCCTGATATATTCTGATATTTGGAGCGCGCTGGTCTGAAGTAAAATGCAGAAGTCTACCAGTCCCATTTGGCAGATATCCCTTCTCGACCATTTGATATCTCTGACTGATGTTACTATACAGTCGGATAGACCGAAAGCTGTCAAATATGGCCGCGTCGTGGCTCAGTGGTTAGACCGCTTGGCTCTTACCAAGGCGGCCCGTGTTTGATCCCAGACGACCGCAAATTGAGATTTGAGGTGGACAATACGGCGCTGCGGCGGGTTTTTACCTGGGATCTCCGGTTTCCCCCGCCATCTCATTCCGCCGGTGCTCCATCTTCATCTCATGTACCATAAGTGTCACCGGCTGCGGTGCCGTGTGTAGTAAAAGCCGGCGTTAAACACTACTAAACTCCTCAGTATATTCTATGAAAAGGTTTAACCGCCTAAATTTCTGATGTAATGCAGAGGTTATTTCTAGATTTTCGAAGTACTTTTCATGTTCTACTTAAGGGAATATACATCATTTAGTAGTAATAGATGTAATTTGCAAGTTTCTATAGTAAAACGCGACTACTAGCGCCTCTTGGAATACCGTTATTAAGTTTGTAATTCTTGAAGTATTCAAGCTGGTTGTTCCACTAAACTATATAATGATCTAAACTCACGCTGAACCATGAATGTGACCAATCTTTTCTCTCAATATTTAACTTCTTTGTGAATACATGTTCCTTTTCTGTGTATTGAATTAATACTCTCAGAATGTATTTATATTCTTGTTACTGTGATTTACTGAAATCCGCAGAGTTTATTCAAATTACTACTTCTATACTTTTGTAAAATTATTAGTGTTGGGCGTGTTTTGCGTTTAATTTTGATATTTAAACTTGGATATACTTTAATACACACACACACACACACACACACACACACACACACACACACACACACACACACACACACACACACATACACATAAAAGGTGGAAATATGAAGTGAACTGTTGCTTTTGGAGTAGTTTTGTTTATTATGTGTTTATTTATTTATTTATTTTAGCTAAGGCAGTACAATTGACTGTGACCGGTGTTCAGCCCTGGCTCTGTACCAGTCATTCTCAAATTTACAGTAAATCCTTATTTCTAAAAAATTAATCATAACAACGCAGGTTTGTTATTTGTTCTGTTCGCTGTCCACAACCACTTTTTTTTAACTTTGTCCAAGAATTGCCCGATCTTCTTACTATCTGTAATAAATATTTCAGCTATAGCTATATTACTAACTTAAACCATTTCCTATTAATAAGCTCTTTCCTCCAAATTTCTGTCCCTTTACACTCAAAAAATATATGTTCTAATTTCTCATTTCCTCCCACATATGGGACAGTAATTTTGTGGAATATCCTTCCTTGTACCTTTTAGTCGCCAAACTACTGCTCTCACCCATGGTGTACCTTCTCTCTTCTCTTAATTTCTCACTTCTATACACTTTTCCTTTCCCCAAGCCCCCTTCATTGGTATGTAATATTTAGAAGCAATCCTTTTTCTGAACTGATATTGTCATTTCCCCTATATTATGGTCCAAAGCTGGCACCTCTATTTTAAAAACCTTAAATGTGTGTAAATGCACCTAATATAGTCAGTGGCTAAGTGTGGTGTGACGTTTAGGTAAGTGGCTCCTGTATATCTGTAACTTCGGACTTGAGTTTGAAACTTGTTGCTGTATACAGGTAGCGCTTCCAAAAACATCATACCATGCTTCGCCCCTGAATATAGTGCAAATCTCAGTTGAATTCATTTTAATCTCAAGTAAAGCAAGTTACTTGAATAAGATTTTTCTATAGGTTTCCACTTATCTTGAACAGAGGATTGTTGGCCTATTCTAAGCTCTATAAATCCTTGGGCTCATTTGAGCTTCATTTAAACCATTTCTTTCATTATGACCTACCTAATTAAAGCGCATTCATTGAACATAAAAGAATAAAGCAATATTTTCATAAAATCACAATTGCATTGCAGAAAGAATAAGTTATCTCTAATAGTTTTGTAACTGTTCATGAATTAAATCAGTTTCAGACTTCATATATACTGCGCAAATTTGAGGAATAATAAGCTATCTTTAAAATTTCAACATTTTCCAATTTTCATTGTTGGACATTTCACATATGACTTGATGTTCATTTTTTGAAAATTATTTTTGTCAACAGGACAACCATAAATTTAATTATTAAACTGCGAGACAGATATGTAATGCAGTGCACTTTATGTGGCCTTGCTATAAAGCAGCAGCACAATATATGTTGAAGTTTTGTTGAGTCACACTTGTTTACACTCACCTTCACTTATTACTTTTTAAAAAACGCTGGAACGTTTTCAAGGCCATTCGCCCTCTTCCTCAGCAGTATAGTGACTGACTCTCCTCTTTCCTTTTCTCTTCCTTCTCCTGTATCTGATCCTGTTTCAAAATTTATAACATCTTCACTGTTTTTAATTTTGTGGATTTTTTCCGAGATGTCTAACTCTATTGGTGATTCTAATGGTTTCAAAAGTTTTTTATTTTGCCCAATGTTGTGGTTTTCTTTCCAAAAATTATATGTAACTGCGGATTTGTCTATTTGTATTAGTTTTATGTTTCTCTGGTGTTCCTTTAGCCTGATCTCCAAGTTTCTCTTCGTTTTGCCTATGTAGTACTTTTCACAATCCTCACAATTGATTTGATACATTCCGGATTTCAGTGTGTTTTGAATTGTATTCTTAAGAGGTTTGTTTAGAAAGCTCTTCAGGTTGAATTTATTCTGTATGGCCAGTTTTATATTGAACTTTTTGAAGATTCTTTCAATTTTTTTTTAAAAGCCCATAGTAGCTCAATGGTAGAGCGGCTGGACGGAAACCAGAATATCCGTGGTTCAAATCCCGGCTATGGCATTGAATTTTTCATTCTGACTCTACGTTTCCACAATTTAGCCTACACACGGCCAGTGTGAGAGAACAATTAATTTCCAATAATTGACCTAATAGTAGTTAACTATAAAGCCTGGGCCTTAAAGTACTTACATGTTGTAAGTCGCCATTAAGGTAGTTGTCTCATGTGTGTCTGAGAACTCCTAAGTGGTTTACCGGAAAAATACGAGTCAGTTGGAGAATTTTATGTCATATTGGCACGTTGGCATAGTAGCTCAATGGTAGAGCTGCTGGACGGAAAGCAGAAGATCCGTGGTTCAAATCCCGGCTATGGCATTGAATTTTTCATTCTGGCTCTACGTTTCCACAAAGAAGTTCATAGTTTCACCACCAGAGAGAAGAGAGCGAACGATAACAACAAACGATAGTTGGATCTTCAAGGTTGATAATGGACGCAATGGCTTCCAAAACTAGTCCCTCAATAAAATAAAAATGTGACAAAGATTTTAAAACTGACTACAAATAGTTAAAACAAAGCTTATTTACAGAAAATTTGAGATATACATTTTGCCATGTAGACATATTTAAAATATATTATAATTAAAGCAACAAACTTTTTCATGTAAAAGGTAGTTTGGCATGTTTAAAAATGGACTGAAATATAAAATTTAGCAGCAAGGACAATATAAGACTACATACCTGTGCGAAGCATGTTGCTGTTTTGTGAGCTCATTATACTCCTTTAGGAGATGGGTCTGATCGTTCTCCAGTAGCTCTATGTCTTGCTCCAGTGTTTTCAATTTATCGTCAATGACACGTTTTGCTTGCTGTGCTGCCAACACCAGTTTTTCAGCTCGCTGGCTCATAGCTCTCATGTCCTCTGCTACTTGCCGTAGCTTCTCCTGCAATTTTCATTGTTTCTATGTTAAATTCAAACAGACCTTCATATGGTGAACAAACATGTTTGAATCAAGAGCTGTTCCCACAATCCTGAATATATAAATGTTATTTGTCATTAAATGCCATTACCGTATTATATTTTAATGTACACTGTTACGGCCCTTTTCTTCTTTTGGGTAGGGGGAAATCAAAATTTTCAAAAAAAGGTTACCTGTAACATGTAATTTGTGGGATTTTCTTGAAAAACTTTCATCTCACATCTTTGAAATATTGAACCTAAGGGGACACAAGGGTCAAAATGCACAGGAATAGTTAACTAGACACAGATTTCGAACTGATGTAGTTATTAAATTGAAACTTGGCAGATGATTTTACAATCTTGTTCTTTTACAAGAATTTAAATAATGAACCAACATAAACTAACCAGACAGTTCACCACATAATGTTGCGAACGCATTGCTGATTCAAGGCGGCGCGGCCGACGAGTTCAAAGGGACGGGCAGTGCAGTGCGGAGATAAAAGGTCGCCAAAACTGTGGAGGAAGGAGACGCATTTCTGGAGAGTTAGTCCTTCTTCTAGCGGCATCTTGATTGTTTGAGAACATTCCGGAGAGTGAGTCAGCTATAAATAAGGAAGCCACAGCTCGTCAAGGGGGGACAGTTGTTAACTGAACTCATGCGCGTGAACAGCTGTGTGAGGTGTGTTGTAGTCGTTGACCTTGAAGGTTGTATTGTGTATGTAACGTAATTCTGTGCCTGTCAGGTTGACCGAAGCGTGTTTCGAAAGACATAAAGAGCAACTATTTTGTTTTTGTGACCTGGACTTCTAATTTCACGAACCCAGAAACTCATAATTGGTGTCAGAAGTGGGATATACAACATGGAGGCTGCTTTGGCACAGATTCTGGAGAAGTTGGAGACGGCAAATAACAACTTAGCAGTGACGATGACCGCGAAGATGACAGAAATTAAGGCCAAATTGACCACGGAAATGAAAGCAGCGAACGACAGCCTAGCCTCGGAAATGAAGGCTGAATTATCCGAAATGCAGGCTGCGAACGAAGCGCTCGCCGCAAAATTTGAAGAGCAGTTGGCCGGCGTAAAGGACGACGTCACGGAGCTGGGGAAGTGGATGGGTCAAGTGGACGAGCACGTCGAGGACCTGGAGTGCAGGGTTAACCACCTAGAGGGAAAAGCCGACAGCAACACCAAGTACCTGAACGCCATGGTGGAAAGCATCGTCGGCAGAAGGATGAAAGATTTAAAGGCCGACGCGCCGGGACGCAACACAACATCTGCGTGCGTCAAACCGCCTAAGTATGACGGCACATCCACGATCGAAGTCAGCCAATTCAACATGGTGGTAAAGCAAAAGTGGTCACCAGAGGAGGTCGCACAGCTAACAGCCAGCCTCCAGGGACGGGCCGCAGAGGTTTATGAACGCGGTCCAGACAGCGGCGGTGCCCAAGGACATCTGGGAGGCCCTGGAAAACCGCTTCGGAAACTACCGCTTGCCGCAGCCTACCGCAGCCAACTGAAGTCAAGGACGCAGCAGTTAGGAGACACGCTGCAGAAGTTCGCCCTGGCAATTGAACAGCTGGTCAACAAAGCTTTGTTTGACCTCCCAACTGAATTCCTATTCCGGGAAGCCGCCTACACCTTCGTTGACGAGATACGAGACGTTGAGATACGTCATCGCCTAATGCTCGGCACTAAAAAACCATCCTCGAGGCGACAGTGGCAGCATTGAGGATGGAGGCAGCCAAGGTGACGACTACTCTGGCGTAGAGAACAAGGAGTATCCTCTACAATGGAGACCGAAGACCAGCCGAGGGACGCCGGCAAAGAGCAAGTGGCGTGTGTTGCGGGTGTGGACAGCCGGGACACCTAGAGAGAGACTGCCGACCACGAAAGAGCAGCCCGAAGAACGAGCAAGGGCCGTCCTGGCAAGGGGCATTTCGGCGCAATCACCACCCTCCCCTCGAGCGACAATGCGCGCCGTCAGCCGACGGATGGATGACAGCCTCATCGCAGACGGCTGGGTGAGATGTAAGACGTGCCCTGTGTTCGTAGACACCGGGGCAGCCATGACCGGCATCAGACCTGACATAGCGAGGGTTGTGCCAACGAGGAAACCAAGCCGACCATACCAGCTTGTGACGGCATTGGGTGACACCTTGCCTGTGGAGATGGAGGCCCTACTGAAGTTGACCTTGGGACGGAGTGCCATGCGTTAGTGGATGTTCGTCGCGAAGGTGGCTAAGGAGGTGATACTGGGATTGGATGGCCTCAGGAGCCACGAGGCGACGGTTGAAGTCGGCAGAAAATCCTACTGCTCAATGAAGAAGAGGTCATACTCCGTCAACCGGAAGGACGCCTGGGAATCTGCAGCTTCGTCCTGAGGGATGACGTGGTTGTTCCCGCCAGAAGCGAGGTGGTGGTGACGGCGCGACTGGAAAGACAGCGAACAAGGAACTTGATGCTGAACAAGAAGACGCCTGTGCACGGACTTTGTGTAGCCAGGGTATCGTTGCTGTGCCGAGAGGAGGTGCCGGTTAGGCTGCTCAACCCAATATACACCAATCACGACGTCCAGCCCGGTACGGAATAGGGGACGTGCGAGCCCGTGGTCAGCGTAACACCAATCGATCAGATCCCTGAGCCGGTGCCGACCTAAGACCTGGGGCCCCGGCTGGAAGGTTTAGTGGAGACGGCAGCCGACCACCTAACCGCACAACAGCTCGAGAACGTTCGACAACTACTGAGACGATACCAGCGCGTCTTCAGCCAAGGTAACATATATACAAGTAGGATCTACACAGGCAGCCGTCGCTGACCTCCCTCTTGTACCAGGGAGTTACCGAGCCCGGCGCCTCCGTGTGGCTAGCCAAGGTAACACACACACACACACACACACACACACACACACACACACACACACACACACACACACACACACACACACACACACACACACACACACACATATATATATATATATATATATATATATATATATATATATATATATATATATATAAGCTCGATCTTATCTACCAGGGCAATCCACACAAAGTGGAGACTCACCTCCCCTCTGATGACCAGGGAGTTACTGAGCTGTCTCAAAATGGCACCCAGAGCCTCCGTAGGGCTTTCCATAGGGCAAGGCATAGAGACTAGTAAGCCCTTCCCCCATCTGGTCCTATGAACTCAAGACGGGATGGAATAACAGCGACAATGGTCGCACGGACCGAGTGCTCCACCGCAACGACACTGGAGACGTCCGGTCTATTCGGCAACCATTTGACGCGTTCCGCTGGCGAAACAAGCGGCGGTACGGTACATGCTGGAGGACATGAGATCCAGGGGTGTCACTGAAGAGTCTGACAGACGTTGGTGTTCCCCTGTAGTCTTGGTGACGAAGAAGAACGACAAGCTATGCTTCTGCGTGGACTACAGGAAGCTGAACGCTGTGACCAGGAAGGACGGTTTCCCCTTACCGCGGATTGATAAGACCCTGGACATGCTTGCTGTTGTGCAGTGTTTCTCGACTCTGGCCTGAAGTCGGGTTACTGGCAGGTGGCTCTAGACCCGAGAGACAAGGTAAAGACCGCATTCTCGACAGGCAAAGTGCTCTGGCAGTTCTCAGTTTTGCCATTTGGCCTCTGCAATGCACCAGCTACCTTCCAACGCCTCATGGAGTCAGCGATGAGAGGATTGACTTACGACACCTGCCTGCGATACCTAGACGACATTATCATCGGCAAGAGTTTCGAAGACCATCTCGAGAATCTGAGCAAGGTGCTACAGAGGCTGCAGGTGACCAACCTGAAGCTGAACGCGAAGATGTTCTAGCTCTTCCGCAAGGAAGTCAACTACTTGGGCCGCATAGTACCACCAACCGGAGTGGCCACAGACCCGGAGAAGACACAGGCCGTCAGAGATTGGCCTCAGCCAAAGGATAAAAGAGAGTTACACAGTTTCCTGGGACTGTGCAGTTATTACCGCCGCTTCATAAGGGGTTTCTCTAACATTGCCAAGCGCCTCACACGCCAGTCAGAAGAACACCGGCTCTATTTGTGGACGGGGAACGCCGAAGGCGCTTTCCAACAGCAGAAGAAGAAACTTTGTACTGCTCCTATTTTGGGATTCCCAGAACCAGACGGCACCTCCATTGTGGACCCTGAAGCCAGCGAGCATTGCATTGGGGCCATCCTATCCCAGGTCCATGACAGCCACGAGCGGGTGATGGCTTATTACAGCAAAGAAGAACCACTGCGGCAGCCGGCGAAAACTACCGGCGGTAGTAAAGAACTTCGAGCACATTCACAAGAACGGTCAGCCATTCCACCTGAGGACTGACCACTCCGCCCTCACCTGGCTATTGAGCTTTAGGAACCTGGAAGGCCATACATCCCGTTGGGTCAAGAGGCTGCAGGAGTACGACTTCACTTCTGAACATCGTAGAGGGAAGACCCACGGCAACGCAGACGCCATGTCCCGAAAACCCTGCCTGGCAGAGTGCGGCCAATGCACAAGAGTGGAAGAGAAGGAGCGTACCGCAATATCAGAGTGGTCTCAGCAACGCCTGTGTACGGCTGGGACAGCACAGGCCTGAGGAGGGAGCAGCTGGTGGACGCCGAATTTTGGCCACTCTTGAGGGAAGTGGAGGCACGGACGAGACCGACCTGGGAGGACATTGCCCCCAGAAGCGCTGCGTACAATTCATACTGGGCCCAATGGGAATCGTTTAAGACCATAGAGGGTGTAATTGTACAGGTTGAGCCCAGAGGTTCTACTCCCAATAGTCCTGAACCCGTAGGAACTGGACCCGGGCCTCCTTCAACTAGGGAGTTATCCGAGCTGTCTCAAAAGGCGCTCGGCGTCCTCCGTGGGGCTTTCCATAGGACAAGGCCTAGAGACTAAAAAGCCCCCCCCCATCTGGTCCTAACTTGTACAGGTATAGGAATCACCCGATGGGAAGACGCAGAGGGAGCAGTTGGTACTTCTCCGAAGTAAGGTCCCGGAAGTCTTGGACGAAGTGCACGCCAGTACTTCAGGAGGACACCTGGAAGCGAACCGGACGATCGACAAACTCCGGCGGCGCTACTACTGGCTCAGGCTCTGAGCAGATGCTGAGAGATGCTGCCGTCAATGGCACGTGTGCGTGGCAGGTCGCGGCCCCCAACCTAGGAGCCGCGGTCGCATGCAGGAGTACAACGTTGGAGCGCCTTTCGAACGCATCGCTGTGGACATAGCTGGACCATTCACAGTGTCCGGCCGAGGCAACAAATACCTAATGGTGGCTGTGGGCTATTTCGCCAAATGGCCTGAGGTGTATGCCATCCCGAACCAGGAGGCGAAGACGATTACAGACTGCCTCGTGGAGCAACTGTTCTCCCGATTTGGAGTGCCGTTAGGGCTCCACAGCGACCAGGGCACAAATTTTGAATCGAAACTAATGAAGGAGGCACAGGAAAGACTTTGGTTGAACAAGACCCGCACAACACCCCTACACCCGCAGTTGGACGGTATGGTCGAGAGGAAGATCAAGACCCTGGAAGAACATCTGAGGAAGGTCGTGGCTAGCCATCAGAGAGACTGGGACATCAAGGTGCCACTGTTCTTGCTGGCCTACTGCTCGTCAACACACGACACCACTGTTATGACGCCAGCCAGCTTAATGTTCGGCCGAGAGTTACTCTTCCTTTGTGGCCTGGGTTTTGGGAGCTTCCCGGAGGCAAAACAGCCAGCAACCGAGCATATGGAGAACTTGGTGGACCGTCTGCACGACATGCACCAAATGGCTTGTCAGAACATCCAGATGGCGAGTGACAGCATAAAGACCCGATACGACAAGCAAGCCAACAGCCAAGGGTTCCAGCAAGGTGACTTGGTCTGGTTGCACCGCCCTACCCGGATCAAGGGAGACTACTCGAAGCTTCAGCAACCATGGCAAGGACCGTACTGGGTGGTAAAGGTGATTAACGAAGTGATCTACCGCATCCAGAAGGTGCCCCGAGGAAAGATGTTGGTATATACTTGGATCGTCTCGCCCGATATGATGGTGTTCGGGACGACCAGCGTTGAGGCGGGAGCAGTGTCGCGAACGTATTGTTGATTCGAAGCGGTGCGGGTGATGAGTTCAAGAGACGGGCAGGGCAGTGCGGAGATAAAAGCTTGCCGAAATGGTGAGGGGAAGGAGACGAATTTCTGGAGAGTTCGTCTTTCTTCTAGCGCCGTCTTGATTGTTAGAAA
Source organism: Mantis religiosa (assembly GCA_030765055.1). NCBI lineage: Eukaryota > Metazoa > Arthropoda > Insecta > Mantodea > Mantidae > Mantis > Mantis religiosa. Next base: position 374,895,176 of record CM060950.1, read on the forward strand.
ACATTCCGGGTAGTGAGTCAGCTCTAAATAAGGAAGAAGCAGCTCGCCAAGGGGAAGGCAGTTGTTAATTGAACTCGCGTGCTTGAACAGCTGTGTCAGCTGTGTTGTTGTCGTTGACCTTGCAAGTTGAATTGTGTATGTGACGTAATTCTGCAACTGTCAGGTTGATCGAAGTTTGTTTCGAAAGAAATAAATAGCAAGTTTTTTGTGTGTTTTTAGCCTGGACTTTTAATTCCATGAACCAACAGTCACCATAAGGAACATTTCGTCAAGGACTATTTAAGACATGGATTTGAATCTTTGCACAGTTTCTTTGGATCATATCTAATGAATCACTACAGACAAATTTTGCTGCAGTAAACGTTTTTTCAAATATTACTTTTAGGATGCTCATAAAGGTGAAAAAATCCTTTGTGTATCCAAGCCAAAAACCTTAAATCAGCAGTAACGGAAAAACCTCTGAAGGGAATTGTTATTAATTATTATGTAGAAACAAGTATACCGAGTTTCATTCATTTCTAGTACATTTCAAGAAAATTTATACCAGATAATTATCAACTTAGAAAACCCAAGCTTTTAAGTTTGCAAAGCACAACTACACTTTATTCTGAACAATCAGTACCTTTAAAATGGATATATTAATTAATCTAAATACTGCATAATGTTCCTTCAATTTAGATTCTGCTACTCCAAATCCTTTTCCAATTTTTCTTTTAGAACAATTAGGTCCTCTTCTGTGATAGAAGTGGCAAGTTCACTCCTAACTTCTACATCCTCATGTTCCTGTTTAGTGTTTTTGAGTGTAAAGACACTCAACTATTTTGAACACTGTGCCACTAAAACGAGGCATATTGAAGAACTTAGTGACGAATAAAATTGTAACATTCACTCACAATAAGCGATTACATTTAAATTAGTAGCATCAACTTTTTCCACTCATAAACAAAACAAAGTCTAATTTTGCTGAGAAAAGCAGTGCTGGCATACTTGCACACAACCGTTTTATCAAACCAGTGCAGTTCCGAGCTTTTGCATGTCAAAATACGCAGAAAGGCAGCTAACACACATCATTTATAAAAGGGGGCATGGCACATGTTTCGCAGCCTTAGGCTCTTTAAATTTTAAAACCCACTTAGAGTAATAATTGGACACTGAAGTTTCAGTGTAGAGATTCTCAAAATCTATACATGATTATATTCATTTTTTAAAAATTTCAGTTTTTGCCATTTTGAATCACCCACATGACCCCTTAAATACCAAGTTTTCTATTCATTCATATTTCGTTTTTGAGTTATGGTCCTCAGAGACTATACAAATGAATCGTTTGCTACTTTAGGTACAATCTCGAAATATAAATTACCATAGGTAAATTATCAGAGCAATAGAGTAAAATAGAAGCAAATGTTCATGATCGTAGCCTACAGCTCCCAAAGTGATACAGAGGGCGACTATAACATAGTCCACATACCAACCTCTAACAGGTCTAAACCAAAAAGGCTATCCTTACCTCTTTTCGATGTCCTTGCTGTGGGTTCAGGTCCAGGAAATCGCCAGAGGATGGCGATGATGAGGATGGGACGCTGTCTAATCTCGACTTCTTCGCCGCCGATGACAAATCGTCCACTTTTTTGCATTTACAGCTCCAGCTGCATCCATGGGTTCTGCAAAATGTTGACAGACTGTCACCGTCGACCACTCAGGTTGTGTTTCAAAACGATAAACCATAGACACATAACGGCAATCAGCAACCATAGTTTCCTTTAATACATTTTATAATGTGTGGTGCAATCTGAATCAGCGAAAAGTTTTCAATAACAGAGACTAAAGAAGTATCAATAAACCGTGATCCGTAAATGAGTCAGACTTTGAATGCATGCATATGAACCACCACTGAGTAAGCATTGTACCTTAACATACGTTACAAAATTATTGAACACTGCCAAGAGGTGAAGTAGTCTTCGTCAAGAATGAAGGCAATTCCGCAGCAGCAAAACCTCTATAAATCAGTCACTTGTGTCCTAGCCAATCAGAAGTGATCTCTAAAATTTCTTGACATAATTGTACTCTACTGCGGGAAGACCTTCAGGATTCTACCTCTGAAGTTAAGAGGTGGTACATTAAATCCCATGTCGTTTGTTGTGTGAATAACGCATATTTATTTGTACTGAAATGGTACAAAATTATTCACTGTAGTCTGGAAACTGGTATGATCTTGCAAACAAACTCTTATATTTGTCACGAGAATTACAGACGGTGCTAAATATGGTATCAAATTTTTCTGTGGAAATGCAGTGCGTCCTGTATTTAAGTATGTGGTTAAGAAAGTAAGATGGATTTACGGAAAATGGAATATCATTAAAAAATATAAAACAACTCAAATAAGAATATTATTTAATTGCCTGCAACATTTCAGTTTAATATTTTTATAGTTTTTGTCAAATAAGATCATCATCATCATCATCATCATCATCATCATCATCATCATCATCATCATCATCATCATCATCATCATCATCATCATCATCATCATCATCATCATCATCATCATCATCATCATCATCATCATCATCATCATCATCATCATCATCATCATCATCATCATCATCATAATCATTATTATTATTATTATTATTATTATTATTATTATTATTATTATTATTATTATTATTATTATTATTATTATTATTATTATTATTATTATTATTATTATTATTATTATTATTATTATTATTATTATTATTATTATTATTATTATTATTATTATTATTATTATTACTATTATTACTATTATTACTATTATTACTGTTATTAATATTATTATTACTATTATTACTATTATTACTATTCTTACTATTATTACTATCATTCCTATCATTACTATTATTCCTATGATTACTATTTTTCCTATTATTCCTATTATTCCTATTATTACCATTATTACCATTATTACCATTATTACCATTATTACCATTATTACCATTATTACAATTATTACAATTACTATTATTATTATTATTATTATTATTATTATTATTATTATTATTATTATTATTATTATTATTATTATTATTATTATTATTATTATTATTATTATTATTATTATTATTATTATTATTATTATTATTATTATTATTATTATTATTATTATTGTTATTATTATTATTATTATTATTATTATTATTATTATTATTATTATTATTATTATTATTATTATTATTATTATTATTATTATTATTATTATTATTATTATTATTATTATTATTATTATTATTATTATTATTATTATTATTATTATTATTATTATTATAATATATCATTATCATCATTATTTACTTGCATGTTCCATTCATTAAGAATACTACGTGGCCAGGATGGATGATAGAAAAAGTAATAATGAAGCAATTGGTGGAATAATGGCGGGGAAACCGATATCCGCGAAAAGGCCCGTCCCTGCGCTGTGTTTTCCACACAAATCACATATACAGTCATCTGGGATCGAACCCAGTGAGAGTTAAACGCTCGGCCACGGTGCTGCTAAAACTATGATGATATGTGACGCTTTGGATATGTGACCAAATAATGTTTCAAATATGTACACATTCTCTTAAAACTATGCAATCCGTCAGATTGTGTGTAGATTTGGCAACTTGGAATTGCAATATACTGACATGGCTAGATCATTTGTGATTGAAAAGCCAAATGAAAGAAACTTAATAACACAAACGAGACTGCCTAGAAATGATTCTATCTCCAAAAATTGAAACTGCCTCCACAAAATAGAGAGATACAAAAGCTGTGTACCGGCTGCGCAGTGGTTTGTCTGGCCGCGTTCTCGGCACTGGTTGCCATCAGCCGCTAACGTAGAAAGGCTCAAATGAAACCATACAACATTTTTAAAATTACTTTTACAGACTTTACTTACCCACGTTATTAAGAGATATGCTAAAACTGCCTACCACCGTTGTTCATACATGTTTGGCACCTCTTTAGTAAAATATCCATCACTCGCCGTAGTTCACGGTGAGAAATGCTGGCATTTCTGCATTATTGGAGAAAGAGTTGGTTGGTTACCAACACGCCCCATATGGCAACCTTGGCCTTCAGGGTAACCTCGCCCCACCACGTGATATCTGGACCCATTTCTCAGGTGGAGGCCGCAGAGGGCGGGTCCATTACCTCTAATGATAGGGTGATAGTGAAGATGACGGTGAGGTGAGAGGACCTAGAGCATATACCGTGGACTCCGTATCACGTTGGGCATAGTGGATACTTCACATGTAGTGGAGAAACAGTTATAGGCCCAATTTTTCGAATCAACAGTTGATGCCATACATACGTGAATAAAATTTTGCCTCCTTATTTAGGTGTAGAATTAAGAGACAGGGAGGATGCTTTGCCTTTTTTCAACAAGACTACAATAGCTAATATAGCCAATCTTTCGACAAAACAATTGAAAATGTATTTCATGACAGAATATTTAGTATTGATTTGTGGCCCGCTCAGTCCCCCAACCTAAACCTCTGCATTCTTTATCTCTGGGGTAACTTAAACCATAGAATGTACAAGACAAACCCATACACTCTAGAAGGATTAAAACAAAATATCCGTCAGGAAATATCCAACACTTCTCAACGTGAACTAGGCGAGGGATGGATAGTTTCCTAAAGAGGTACCAAACATGTATGGACAACGGCTGTCAGCATCTCCTTTAATAATATAGGTAACTAAAGCCTTTAAAAGTAAATTGATACATGTTGTATGATTTCATCCGCACCGTTCTATGTTAGCGGCAGCCGGCACCAGGGCCTAGGACGCGGACAGGCAAAACACTGTGCAGCCGCTTCGGATGTTTTTGGGTCTCTCGATAGAAAAGCAATAACTATACTTAAAAAGATGTTTAGGCTCCATAATCATTTTGGAAATACGCAATAATCTTGCTCCTGACAGACATTTAAGCAGAATTGGTTCAAAAGCTAATGTGTGTTGTAACGGACTTACTTGGAGTGTTCCTTGGAGTACTGGATATCATAGACTCCGACAACTTGTCGTGCTAGTTTGAGCAGCTGTTGCTTCTTTGTTAGAAAAGATGGCATTAAACTACAAATCTGTGCAGCAGCCTCGTTCATTTTTACCTGTAAAAACAAAGTTAACATCAAGGTTTGCATACTCGAAATATGGAAAGTGCATAAACATACAAGTTGCGACGATATGAGGAACTCCAGTGGAAATATTATAGCATTCTGTTAGGATTGGAACAGATAAATAATTTATACATGCGATAAAATGCAACTGACATATTTCTGGTAGTTGATATTTTATTTTGGAAAAAAAATTAAAATGAGACGTCGAATAAATGCCAAATGTGGTATGTAAGCCATTACTTTTTCAAGGACACAACACAAAGGCGTTTACTTAAAACTACAATTTACATGGAAAACGTTTGACTACATTTTGTTTTTAAAATCATCTATACTATTGTGGTTAAAATATTATATGCTTAAGAAATTGCCATGTAACACATTACAGGTGAATAAGACTTAGTCCAAGATCGTTTTTGAGAAAATCACGGTTTTCCATGTAGCTGGATGGCGTAAGTTTTTAAACCTTTTAGCCACATCCTTTGCTAAGTTTGATATTTAACCGACTTTTCTTTGACTTTATGGTGTTCACACAAAGCTTTTTCGGAAAATGTATTTCCACTGAAATCTTGGTAGTTATTGAAGTTTTGCATGGAACATAATATTTCCTCTACCTAATGTTACTATGGAGAAGGGAAAGGAACAACAGGACAAGGTCAGAATATTCTGCAGTTCTTATTTACAAGAGGCTTTCCTGTCTGTTCACTGTATGCCATTTCATGCCTAATGATTTGTCCAACATACAATGCGTGCACTTCGCATCACTCCTTGTCACGTGGCAAGCATTAAAGAGGCCTGTGTAACGTATTTACTTCACGTTCAAGAGGTCCCGAGTTCTAATCTTAGCCTGGGTGATAAGGTTTTTATCCCGACGTTTTCCCTAATCCTGAAAGATGAATCTGTGGGAATGCCTTTACAAATTTTGACGGAAATATGTTGATGAAGTTTTTGCTATAATTCCGGAAAAACTTAAAGAAGATTTTCTAAAATTACTGCACCTGCAAGATAATCATATCCAGTTTACAATGGAAGTAGAAAGAGAACACCATACCCTTTTTGGACCTCAAGATAACTAGAAATCGTCATGGTGTAGATTTTGGAATGTACAGGAAGCCCACACACATAGATTATTACATAAAGAAACATGAATACAATTTAGTTTCACATAAACTAGCTACCTAAGAAGTCTAATTCACCGGCTATACAACTTCCCACCGAGTAAGGAGGAGTTTTTGAAAGAACAACAACGCATAAAAGACATACGGGTACTAAATAGATTCAACCCAGCCATCATAAGGAACATGATGAAAACAAAGGAAAAACTCAAGATAATATTAAAAATTACCACTCTCACACCACTTAAAAACAGAAATTGGCAATATAGAAAATTCACCTACCATGGGCTTTTAGAAAATTTGAACGAATCTTCAAAAGACTAAACATAAAACCAGCACCCCAAAACAAATTCGGCCTGAAGAACCTGCTAAATAAATCACTAAAAATACAATCCCCAACACTTTGAAATCGGGACGGGGGTACGAGACACGGAGATTCGTCAGCGCCTAATGCTCGGCGATTATAAAACCATCCACGAGGCGCTAACGGCAGCATTAAGGATGGAGGCGGCCAAGGTAACAGCTATCCCAACGTCGAGAACGAGGATTGTCCGCTATAGTGGAGACAGGAGACCAGACGAGGAACGCCAGCGAAGACCTAGTGGCCTGTGTTGTGGGTGTGGACAGCCCGGACACCTAGCGAGAGACGGCCGACACCAGGAAGAGCAGCCGGAAGAACAAGTAAGGCCTGGCGTAGCGAGGAGCACGTCGGCGCCGTCCACACGATCTCCTCGAGTGACAGTGCACGCCGACAGCCGGCGGATGGATGACAGCTTCATCGCGGATGGTTGGGTGAGAGAGAAGACGTGCCGCGTGCTGGTGGACACCGGGGCAGCCGTGACCATCATCAGATCTGACGTGGCGAAGGGTTTGCCGACAAGGAAGCGGAGCCGCCATACCAGCTTGTCAAGGCATCGGCGACACCTTGCCTGTGGAAAAGGAGGCCCTGCTAAAGTTGACCTTGGGAAGGAGTGCCGTGCATCTGTGGGTGTTCGTCGCGAAGGTGGCTGAGGAGGTGATACTGGGATTGAATGCCCTCAGCAGCCACGAGGCGACGGTCGACGTCGGCAGGAAGGACCTGCGGCTCAACGGAGAAGAGGTTATACTCCGTCAACCCGAAGAGCGCCTTGGAATCTGCAGGGTCATCTTGAATGAAGACGTGGTTGTCCCCGGGAGGAGCGAGGTGGTGACGACGCGACTGGAAGGCCATAGAAGCACGAATATGATGCTGGACCAGACGACGCCTGTACACGGACTATGTGTAACCAGGGCATTGCTGCCGTGCCAAGAGGGGGTGCCAGTGAGACTGCTAAATCCAACGGACAACGATCACGATATCCAGGCTGGGACGGAGTTGGGAACGTGCAAGCTTGTGGTAAACGTAACAGCAATCGACAAGACACAGGAGCCAGGTGCCAACGCAGAACCTGGGGCCCCGGCTAGAAGGCTTACTGGAGAGGGCGACCGACCACCTGACCGCAGAACAACTGGAGAAAGTTCGACAACTGCTGACACGATACCAGCGCGTCTTCAGCCAAGGTGATAGTGACTACGGCCGCAGGGAAAAGTGCTTCACCGCATCGACACCGGGGACGCCCGGCCTATTCGGCAACAACCTAGACGCGTTCCGCTGGCAAAGCAAGGGGCGGTACGAGACATGCTGGAGGACATGTGATCCAGGGGAGTGATTGAAGAGTCTGACAGCCCTTGGTGTTCCCCTTTAGTCTTGGTGACGAAGAAGATCGGCAAACTACGCTTCTGCGTAGACTACAGGTAGTTGAACGCAGTCACCCGGAAGGACTGTTTCCCCCTACCCCAGATTGATGACACCCTGGGCACGCTAGCTGGTGCACAGTGGTTCTCGAACCTGGACCTGAAGTTGGACTACTGGCATGTAGCTCTAGATCCCAGAGACAAGGTGAGGACCGATTTCTCGACAGGCCAAGGGCTTTGGCAGTTCACAGTTATGCCCTTTGGCCTCTGCAACGCACCAGCTACCTTCCAACGCCTCATGGAGTCAGTGATGAGTGGACTGGCCTACGACGCCTGCCTGCTATACCTGGACGACATCATTATCGTCGGTAGGATTTTTGAAGACCATCTCGAGAATCTGAAAAAGGTGCTACGGAGATTGCAGGCGACCAACTTGAAGCTGAACGCGAAGAAGTGCCAGTTGGCACTTGGGCCACATAGTCTCAGCAACCGGAGTGGCCACAGACCCGGAGAAAACACAGGCTTTGAGCGATTGGCCTCGCCCAAAGGATAAGAAAGAGTTGTGCAGTTTCCTGGGGCTGTGCAGTTATTACTGACGCTTCACAAAGGGGTCCTCTAACATCGCCAAACCCCTCACCCACCTGACAGAGGAATACCGGCCTTATGTGTGGACGGAGGACGCCGAATACGCTTTGCAGCACCTGAAGAAGGCTCTGTGCAGTGCCCCAATTTTGGGATTCCCACAACCGGGTGGCGCCTTCATTGTGGACACCGATGCCAGCGACCATTGCATTGGAGGCCTCCTATCGCAAATCCAGGACGGCTATGAGCGGGTGAGAGCCTACTACAGCAAGACGCTATCCAAGGCAGAGAAGAACTACTGCGTCACCTGGCGAGAATTAATGGAGGTAGTAAAGACCTTGGAGCACTTCCACAAGTACCGGTACGGTCAGCCATTCCACCTGAGGACTGACCATTCCACCCTATCCTGACTATTGAGTTTTAGGAACCTGGAAGGCCAGACAGCACGTTGGGTCCCGAGGTTGCAGGAGTACTTCACCCCGGAACATCGTAGAGGGTAGAGCCACGGTAACGCTGACGCCATGTCCCGAAGACTCTGCCCAGAAGAGTGCGGCCAGTGCACAAGAGTGGAAGAGAAGGAGTGTGCCGCAGCAGTTCAAGTAATCGCTGTAGTGCCTGCGGACGGCTGGGATAGCACAGGCCTGAGGAGGGAGCAGCTGGCGGACGCGGACTTGGGGCCACTCTTGAGAGAAGTGGAGGCAGGGACAAGACCAACCTGGGAGGATATCGCACCGAGGAGCGCCACCTACAAGTCGTACTGGGCCCAATGGAACTCCTTGAAGACCAGAAAGGGCGTGCTTTTCTGGGTATAGGAATCGCCCGATGGGAAGACGCAGAGAGAAAAGTTGGTACTTCCACGAAGTAAGGTCCCGGAAGTCTTGCAGGAAGTGCACGCCGGTACTTCAGGAGAACACCTGGGAGCGAATCGGACGATTGACTAACTACGACAGCGCTACTACTGGCTGAGGCTCCGAGCAGACATTGAGAGATGTTGCCGTCAATGTCACGTGTGCGCGGCGAGTCGCGGACCCCAGACTAGGAGCTGGGGTCGCATGCAGCAGTATAACGTCGGAGCGCCATTCGAACGGATCGCCGTCGACATAGCTGGACCTTTTCCGATGTCCGACCTAGGCAACATGTACCTGATGGTGGTTGTGGACTACTTCACTAAGCGGCTGGAGGTGTATGCCATCCCGAACCAAGAGGCAAGGACAATCACAGACTGCCTCGTGGAGCAAGTGTTCTGCCGATTTGGGGTACCGTTAGAGCTGCACAGTGACCAGGGCACCAATTTTGAGTCCAACCTGATAAAGGAGGCACTAGAAAGACTTGGGGTTAACAAGACCCGCACAACACCTCTACATTTCCAGTCGGATGGCATGGTCGAAAGGTACATCAAGACCTTAGGGGAACATCTGAGGAAGGTCGTGGCCAGTCATCAGCGAGACTAGGACGTCAAGGTGCCACTGTTCTTGCTGTCCTACAACGCGACACACGACACACGACAACACACGACACCACGGGGATGACGCCTGCCAGCTTAATGTTCGGCCGAGAGTTACGCCTCCCTTGTGACCTGGTTGTTGGAAGCCCTCCGGAAGTGAAACAGTCAGCGACCGAGTATGTGGAGAACCTGGTGGACACCTCCACGACATGCACGAGATGGCTCGCCAGAACATCCAGAAGGCGAGTGACCGCATGAAGACCCGATATGACAGGCAAGCCAACAGCCAGGAGTTCCAGCAAGGTGGCCTGGTCTGTTTGTACCGTCCTTCCCGGACCAAGGGACGCCGCCCAAAGCTCCAGCAGCCATGGTAAGGAGCGTACCTGGTGGTGAAGAGGATGAACGACGTGGTCTACCGCATCCAGAAGGTGCCTCGGGGAAAGATGTTGGTGGTACACCTGGATTGCCTGGTCCGCTACGATGGTGCTGTTCGGGACGACCAGCTTTGAGGAGGGAGCAGTGTCACCTAATCATCGGAAAGCACGGCCAGCTATCAGCAGCAGGGTAGCAGCAGCCGGAAGCATTCGACCCGGCCTACCCATTTGTCTTGTAGCGGTAACAAGGGGGATGATTGAAAAAACATCGTTAGCCATCTCTTTCCCCCTCCTTGAAATCTAGAACCCGCAGGATAATTCACCGAATCGCGAGACTTCGAGAATTAGCGATATTCCTATAAAAAGGGGCTGCAGTTGGCGAGTGAGTTGAGTTCTTGGTGAGCAGCCGTGAGGAGCGCCCAGTGAGCGAATGGACTGGAAGACTGTGTACGTGCATCGGAGGAATGTACGTAACTTCGAGTACATAGTGGAACTGTGACGGACGAACTGGTGAATTGTAATTGTGTGCGCTACGTAATTCTGTGTAATCGGCAAGTGTTCCAACTGTAATTCGGTGGAAATAAAGGTCATTTTGAGTCTGTGCAATTGCACTTTTAATTTCACGAACCCACAAAGTCGTAATATTTATGTAAGAATATAGTCGTCCAGTGGATTCCCGTACATGGTGGATTGAGTAACCATGTGAAAGCAGACATCCCAGCAAAAAGGGAACAAAATTCAAAATAAGATGCAATGAAAAGTACTACTGGAATCAGTTAAACGTATCATCAAGAAGAAAATGAATAATGATTATGAAAATAAATTAACCATAAATATATTCAATTCTAAGGTAGAAAAATTCTTGAAAAACCTAAATCTAATTCCTTAACTACCTTGAAAAGCAGCTGTTGCCATGTTCAGATTTACCGCTAGACGTGACTGTCTCAGTAAACACCTACATAAAATTGGATTACTACCTTGTCCAAATTGTCTGGTATGCATTAAGGAAGAGGAAATGAATTTGTAACATCTTTCAGTGAATAACTTATAAACTATCCAGACTTGACCTCCAAATATCGGGAGGCAAGAAGGAGAATGGTTTTGTTACTAAATATCTGAGCATTAATTTACATACATCCATGTATCTTTAAAACCTGGACAATGTAGTAGATGGACACCATCTATCTCCTCATTTAAGTCACAGAAAATACATATAGGAGGCTCTGCTATTCCAAATCTATATACCTAGGTATTTTTGTTAACAAATCATATCCTTACACAGAATAAAAAGAAGTATTTCAAAAAGTGGAGTGTCATTGTTACTAAAATTAGGCAAATGAGTCAATCTTGTATATACTTTTCTCCATTTACAAGTTTTTTAATGAAGACTAGTTTCTGGGAACTTCTTCCCTATCCTCAGTTCTGTAGTTCAGGAACTGAGGATTGTGGTTCGGTGGTTCATTAAAAAACTTGTAAATGTATAAAAGCATATACAAGATTGACTCCTTTGCATAATTTTAGTAAATCATGTCCTGTTAGTAGTCTGGAGGTTGCTACTGCGGATTTTCTTGGTAACGTATAAATATTCTTGATGTTATCCTTTAATTTTTTCCATTGTTTTTCGGACGTTTTGTTTGTGTATTCTTCATTGATTTTGTTTGTGTATTTGCAGCATTTTATTCTTTTTATAGAGGAAAATGGAAATAATGAAGTAAAAGTCAATGATGTGCTGCACTAATACAAATGTATACCCAAATGTATTCTTGAAATAAACATTAAATTCTTTCATATTTGAGCTTTTATTTTCCCTTATTTTATTTATGGACGCTATTTAACTGGTATGGTTCTTAGCATTGCATTCTCTACTGGGCCTGCTCATAGGTCTGCTTATGAGGCTTGAGGTGTTTTATGTGCCGTAAATCTACACCGTAGGAAGACATGCTAAGGACTTTTATGCACAAAAACGTCCTGCACCAGGTTTGAACCTGCGACCTGGGTAACCAGAGTATAGCAAGTTACCCTTAGACCAAGTAGGGCAAAAAATTCCTTTATCCAACTTCAAAGAATTTTATTGAAAATCTGAAAGAAACTGGACAAAAATGATGGAAGCATTTAAAATGACCAACATACAAGAAAACGAGATTACCAGAAAATAAAGTTCCGAAATTGCACATGTATGCAACTGAGCACATTAATTTAAAGGTAACATTTAGAAATCCAAATTCCGGAAGGTCAAAATCAAAATTAGTTCCTTATTCCACAATTAATAGTCGAATTTTGTTAGAAATTTAGCATAAGCTGTTTGTTACGTTATTAATAGCATGAAGTACAACATTTGGCCGCAATATAGTGCTCTTATTCCGCTCTCATAGCGCGTATTTATAGTAGTAGTTGTTCCAAAATGAAAAAATGACGGGAAACGAAAATAAAGACCGGATAAAATTGTTGATTAGAAATATTGACTGAGCAGATCTTACACAAAACACATTTATACAGAGATAAGGCAAGTTTACATTTGTACCTTTAATCAATCGTTCTATTGCGATTATTTAAAGCCATATATAATATTGTAAAGTATTATTTTATTTATTATTCTAAAATATTGTATGGGAATTGCTCTGAAGTTAGGACAAACAAAATGATTTTAAATTCAATATCCGTTCGCTCTATTTATTTCTGAATGAAGTAAGTTTGTGTGAAATTTATATCATCATTATCATCATCATCATCATTAACTAAGTTGATATGTAACCACACGTCTGTTACACAAGTTACTCATGCTTTTACACGCCCTTCAGCATTAAGTAATATCGGACGATGAATGGAATGGGTGAAATGATGCCGAAAAGAGACCGAGGTTCATAAAGCTTAGAGTTATCCGACATTCAAGCGTTTGGTAAAGCATGTTGCTCCTCCTACAATATGAATTTTATTCAGGTATTTATTAATTTATACATACTAATAGCATATGTATTTATTTTATACGGTATTTATTAATAGTTTCTTAATTTAAAAGCTTTTTTATTCTCGAGATTTTATTTCTTTCCATTCATACTCCGCGTTTAACTGCGATGGCGGCCTTCTCCTTTGGAGTATATCGAAGGTGTTAACTAGTATTCGTTAGGTTTTAATCATTAGATCACGCGCACATTCGCAATTCTCATTCATATTTCCAGACTCTGGAGAAGATGAGCACCGCTTTATATTGCCTAACAATAAATTCCTTATTGACTATAATTGATTATACACGGTGTTCATTTATATTCGTTATTGTTTACTGTATCCATTAATTGGACATGCGATGTTGACTTGTATATGAACCATTGAAACAGAATGAATACAACAAAGAATATAACCACATGATCAACATAGCTGCAATTAATGGATACAGTAAACAATAAATAGAAAATAACAGTTGGAAATTCAAGAAACAGAAACATATTGGATACCACAAAATTAACACAATCAAAAACCGAGACACAGTTCAGGAAATTCAGATATCATCCAAGAGTGCATCATAAATTCAACAAGATATTCAAGAAGTACAACATCACCCTAGCCCCACTAAATAAATTCAGTTTAAAAAACTTATTATGCAACAACCTGAAAGACCCAGTACCTGAAAATAGGAAATAAGGTATTGTCACCCAATTATCGGAAGGCGCCGGGTGAAGGTGGCCAGGTGAGGGCCGGGAGGCATTCGCTCACGTCTACCCATTTGTCTTGTAGCGGTAACGAGGGGGATGTTTGGAAAAACATCGTTAGCCATCTCTTTCCCCCTCCTTGACGTCTGGAACCTGCAGGATGATTCACCGAATTGCGAGACTTCGAGAAACAGCGATATTCCTATAAAAAGGGGCTGCAGTTGGCGAGTGAGTTCAGTTCTTGGCGAGCAGCCGTGAGGAGCGCCGCGTGAATGGACGGACTGGAAGTCGGTGTACGTGTATTAGAGGAGTTGTACGTAACTGTGAGCGTGCAATGGACCTGCGACACACGAACTGGCGAATTGTCATTGTGTGCGCTAAGTAATTTTATGTAACCGGCAAGTGTTTCAACTGTAATTCGGTGGAAATAAAGAACATTTTAAGTTTGTGCAATTGGACTTTTAATTTCGTGAACCCACAAGGTTACAGTATATAAAAAGTTAACTGCTCAGACTGCAATAAGTTCTACATAGGAAAAACCAAAAGAAGTTTACAAATTAGATTACAGGAACATATGAGATGTTCGGAATACAAACAAATAGAAAAGTCAGCAATAGCCTCCCATTTCTGGTGTACCAATCATGAAATTGTAACAAATATAAAACTATTAAAGCCAGCCCGTAATGCAGCCGAACTCGATGTTTGGGAAAAGTTGCTAATGATAAAAAAACAAACAGTATACTTTAAATTTTGAATTGCCGTCTGAAAACTCTCTTTGGAAGTTCATCTCACAGTCAACAGATGCCACCACAGACAACCAGCTCACTTCAGGAAACCACGAATCCAACCAGTCGGATAACTGTTGACGATGGGGACAAACTGTTCTCCGAAACATGTCTAAGTAAGGATAATTTGAGTGATGTTTGTGTTTGAATTACCGACTCATTACTTTCAAATGTTAAATACATCACTGTCTCTAACCTTTCGATTCAAATAACACAATAACATTTTTATTGCTTAGCCATACTTTACCAATTGCCTATTTGTTTTATGTCCCTATAAATGTCTGTATAAATTCTGCTGTGGAAGTTACTTACTTTTTCAGTTACAATTTTTGCTTTCGTATTTGATTTAAACAATATATATATATATATTAATTTACGCCCGCCCCAAAGTTAAGTTATATGGGACGGTGAATGAATTGGGTGAAATGATGCTTAAATATATGTATGTACATTTTATGTAACAATAATTAACAAATAATTTTCGATTTTGTTTTCTAACCAACTCTATTCTTTATAGTTTGTGTCAGTATTATGGTGAAACGTTAGTTTTCTTTGTGGTATTTTGGGCGTCATGTTTTCCTTCACCTAGAAACCTAACAGTAGCTGTACTTACTTGTGGTTAAATTGTATTAGATTCCTCATCTTCTTCATTCTGTCTGAGTAATTGTCTGTTATATCTTCCTATAAGTTGACTGATTATTTAATCTATAGTTGAAAAGTGTAATTACGCCTGTTGTGGGAGGAGGTGGCGATGCAGCTGCCCAGCGGTGGACCTTAGCCCGTGAAGGCCAGTTGCGCTGCGGGTTTAGTTCATTGGAAATTGTGTTCTCCAAATATATTAGAAACGTTATATGACCAATAACACAATTTAATTTTGTGCAGATCTCTTTCCCCTTTTGCTTTGGATATAAGCGGGATCTTTACCTATTTTTTGTTACCTACAAGAGTCAGCTGATAAGTCCCTGGCCTCACATAGAGATGGCGCTACTTGGCCGGTTTGACGGATAGCAGCATCATAAGTTTAACTCCAGGCCAGCTTGCATCCATAGTTACAGGTCAATAGTTTGTTTACTTTTTGAATGGCAGCATTTTATATAAGACTGGTGTAGAGGTTTCACGACAATGGAGGATGAAGAAAAACGAGCAGCGATGAAACACTTCCATTTCAAGGGGGTAACACCTAAAGAAATCAAGGAGGAAATAGACAGTACATTAAAAATCTCTGTCCCTTCATATACAATGATTAAAATGTGGGCTGCAGAATGTAAAATTGCATGTACGAGTACTAGTGATGAGTCTCACTCTCAACGCCCTGTGGAAGTCACAACTCCAGAGATCATTCATCATTTAGTACTGGAAGACTGCAGATTAAAGTTTTTGGAGAGAGCAGAGGCTGTAAACATATCGAAAGAATGTGCAGGTAATATTTAAAATAATGTTTTGGGCTTTCACAAAGTCTGTGCAAGATGGATGCCGCGTTTGTCGACACCTGATCAAAAGTTGCAAAGAACGATTATTTTGTTAAGAATTTTGGTGATCTACCGTGATCACAAGCAGATCTACAAGCAGCTTTTAGTTGTTGACCCCTAGTGGCAAGTTCTGTTCTTTCAGTCAGTGTGCACTACCAATTAAGTGCAAGTGCCTATTGCAAGTGCCTATTCGATTGACGTAAATCTATAAACCATTTTCTGTATCACGCAGCAATATTCTATCATTACAACGTGTCATTTATATCAATCTTTATTTTTGGCGCATTTAAACAGCTACACTGTGTTACATGTATGTCTTTGTTTCCCATCCATGTTAATGCTATCGTATGTGTCGGACTTAAAGACACTGCATTTATGAGGCAGTTTTAGACTTTTATTTAAATGCCAAATTTGATTTACAGTTTCACAACAACTAAGTATTTAATATAATGAAATAAATCTCTGACACTGAATACAACAATCTTTTCTGAATATAATCCATGTAAAATATATTTTTATGCTAAACGGAAATGCTACAAATGTGTTATAAACGAAATTAAAAATTTCAAAATTGTTGGTGTTAGAGGAGTATTCAGGTACACTTTTCTCTAAAACTATTGATTATTTTTACTGAATTGTTTATATGCTTTAATACTTGCATTACTTGAGAATTTCCAGCTAAATTTGTTATCACATTGGAAAATATTTGCCCTCCAAAAAAGTATAGGTACATTAAAAGAAAAACATTTATGCCACATTTTACAAACATATAAGTTATTAATAGATTATGACTAGCAATTTTGGCAATAGTTTTAAATAGAATCAGTATCTTTTTGACTGAGAAATGGCCAGTAAAAATGTCATCCACGTAGTCTAATTAGTTGGCGATAAAAGTGTCCCTTAAGTATGAAAAATAGAAGTTACAATAAACACAATTAAAGATAAATGTGTACATAGTAGCAGTGACTCACCAAGTCAGAACATCCAAATTAAAACCCCTTTATCAACTGAAACCTCCAACATGATATATATTTTGAAAGCTAACGGTTTCTAGTCTTTTTTAAGCATGAATCCCAAAAATCAATTTTTTTGGACCCAGACAGCTACCTACCCACTGTCCATGATTTCAGGTAATGGTGTCAGGAACCCTGATGGGTCATTCGCAGCTCTCGTTGCAATTGTCATTGCCAATAGTTTATGCTGCATTATTTGCAAAGGATACGAGGTTTTCCGCTTGTTGTCGTTCAGAGTTTGCTTATATTTCTGGTCTTGGTGTTTGGTAGTTCCTGCTGGATCCTCGGAAACATGCTCGGTGCCGTACACCTATCCCATATGCGTTAATCAGGTTGTCACTTAGGAACGTCATGCTATTTATTTGTGCACTTCAGTCATTGATCGTGTTAGGTGGTGAGATTCGGTTGTTTTTCAGTCCATCAGATCATGCCAATGTATTCCTGTTGTATACTCTTGCCTCATCCGAATTTTGGCTACTACTACGAGCTAATTCTGTCTACCTTGTTTTGGAACTGTGTGGAGTTTTCGCTTTTGTCGTTCTATATGTTTCCTGATTGCTCTAATTGTTGTTCATATATTAATGCCTAAGTGGACACACCTGAATGCCTGTGCATTTCCCTTCTTTTGTTTGAAAAGCAATTACCAATTCTATCATATCTGAAAAATCTATACTTTTGCTACTATTAAATTGTTTATAATATTTGGGGGGAAAGTCTGGTTTCTGTGCAAATTATTTTTCACCACTGATGGGTGTAACAACGTCGAGCTTTGCTATTCGCATTTTGGTTTTCAACCGTTTGCCTCAAGTAGAGTGTTGGAAACAAGTATGTGTTTCACTTACCGATAGTGTTAGTTTTATTGACCATTTATAAATCGTTTTTGCATTAGGATTAGAATTTCATTATGGAGGAGATTTTGTACGTAGGCCAACATGCTGGGCCCATTGTTCCTATGGCCCCAAGTGGGGGCATTCCCGGGAGGAAGGATGAGGCGAAAGAGAGAGAGGGCGACCGACCCAAGGAGCCACGACAGTACAGAGGACAGGGTTACTACAGTTTACTTGCATAGAGACCTCCCTCGACAGGCCAGGACAATGAACATGCTCCCTGACAACAGGACGGCAATGAGCCCAGCAGCCGAGCCCTAAAGGTCCCAGGCAGGCGATCAGAGCCACAGAGGTCCCTGGCTGTCGGTCCCGAAATGGTCGCAGCAGAGGAGAGGAGAACGGCAACCGACCTACCGGAGGAGGAAGTAGTTTTTCTCAGAGCATATCATCCTGCCGTGCACCGCCGAGACACCCACCGATACTTCTAACCTGAAAGAGACCACCACATGAGAAATGATGTGAAATGATGATGGAGATGAAATGGAGGGACAGCAAATTAATTAACCTACCCAGGATTTCCTAGCAACCCAGGCAACCCTCCCGAAAAAAACCCATGGGTCAAGTAGGTTGGCCACAGGAATCGAACCCGGGTCTCCCAAATGCGAGCCACAAACGAAACCGCCTGAGCCATCCCACTTGGTCTTTTTCGCATTAGGTATATTCTTAACTTGTATGGAATCATTTTTTATTTTAAAGTACTCCTCTTGATCTTTTTAAGAATTGGCTTGGGATTGTTCCCCTGCTCATCACCGAAATTTGGAGCTACGATCTCTGATATTAGATGCTTGGAGTAGACGGCATTTCTGGATGAACACAATGTGTGTGAAGTGTGTTTTTGTGTTATGGGTACGCATTTCCTATTCATTATTGAGAAAAAGTCATTGTTTTTATTTAATTCTTATGTACATATCTGAGTACACAGTGACCACGAAACGTGTCTACAACCTCTTGTAATTCATTTATTTAGTTTACTTGTTCTGTTAGCATTTTCAACTGTTCACCACTCTCTTCTTCAATTTTACTTTGGTTATCTGCTACTTTCGTTACCAAGTCTTGTTGTGCATACATTTCAGTAGTTTCTAATCTTTCACTGTCATTTCTTTAACTGGACTACCAGCTGTGGCGTCAGAATTTGATTTTAACTTCCCAAACTACTACAATTTTTTTCTAATTGTACTGAGTTTATTTTTAAACATATATTTAATTTCAGTAATTGTTCTGTCTGATAATTAGGAAATTTGCTTAGATAAACTGTCTTCTATTTAGTTATGCGCATCAGCTGCTAACTGTTATTATATGATGGTAATTTCAGTAGCAAGCTGATGTTATTTATATGTCATTTACGTAGCTATATGTACCTGATCACTGGCTAACTAGTCTTATTTTTCAGTCATTTTCCTGAATTATTTTTCTCACTTCCCTAGCTACCTTTTCCTGTTCATTTGTTATCCGAGTTTCATCTGTCTCAACAAAGTAACTATGTTCAGATTTTCCTGGCTAACATTATCCTGTTTTTCCTATCCTCATTAGCTGTATTCTCTGTGAGACCCACTTCTCTCATACATGCGATGTTATGAACTTTAACTTATAATTTTATTCAAGATATTGTCAGGTGTATGGTTAGAGGATGCGTGTAGAATAGCCGTCATAAGAAGGCAGCATAACGAGCCTGAATCTAAGATCAGCGTAATGTCCAGAATGAGTGACCCGTCTTGAGTGACCTTCCGACTGCCAAAATATGCAGTTTTTAAATACTGTTACCTTCAATTCGACTATCTATCGCCGAATCAGTGTTCCCACGTTAAGGAAGCTACATAGACATTACCCAAGCTAAGCCAGAGCAGGTTCTTCAAAAACACCCAAATTTTCAATTCAGCATCTACGTGACTCATATCACTATTCGGCAAAGACTGTGACCGGCCACTTGTACGTGATCGACATAAGTAAACAGGAAGCTGATGTCATAAACCAAGGTCATGTAACAACTCATATTACGTTCTCCTCATAGATTAGCAGAATTAAAGGCTTTAGAATGTGCAAACGAATCAAGTCATAGGAAGAGGGCATTCAATAATAAGATTCTAGAATTTGATATGTTCCTAATTCTTCCTCAACCATCCATATGACAATATAACCTTTTTACAAACCTTTACTGCTTTATAGTTACTTTACGTTTTGAAATTCTAGATGTAACCGACAATTACTCTCTTCTTATTTCTTTGTGGTGCCTGGATTGTATTGTCACCCGAACGTCGGAACTTCCGATAGAACGGGCCGGCAGTAGGGCCAGAGGAGAAGTATTGAGGCCACGCCTACCCATTTGTCTCGTGTCACTAACTGAAGGGATGATTTGGAGAGTGGCGCGAGCCCTGTACCGTCTCTTTCCCCTCCCACCAGATGTCTGGAAACCTCGGGATAATTGTGCGCTCCGCGAACCTTCCAGAAACGGCGATCTTCCCTAATTAAGGCCTGTAGTTGGCGAGTCAGCTCAGTTCTTGGCGAGCAGCCGTGAGAAGCGCAATGTGAGTGAACGGACCGGAAGGCTGTGTACCTACATCAGAGGAATTGTACGTAATTGGAGTGCAGAGTGAACCTGTGACAGACGAACTGACGAATTGTAATTGTGTGCATTACTTAATTCTGTGTAATTTGTCATTTATCTACTTGAATAATAACACAATAAAGATAACTGTAGTGTCGTTTGTTTAAAACAGAGATAATTCAATTCTAAAAAATCTCTTCATTTTTAAAAAATATGGAAGTTTTTAGGGTAACTAAATTATTTGTTTCTTCAAATAATTGAAATTAGTAGTGTAGCAAAATTGGATTTATTATCTCTTTTTCAATAAATTGTTAATTAACTTTTACGTATTTCCTACTAAGAAAAAATTAGCTTTGCTGAATTCTCACTACCAACAAAATCTTAAGAAATCTCAAAATTCTTTACATGCGCTCCTTATTTGAATGAAGTAAGATTATATCAAATTATGTGATACATTGTTTCTATGCAGTAAATGTTCTTAATAATAACAATAATCTGTTATTCTCATTATTAGAACATTTGTGTACAAGATATCTTAATAATGCATGCGAATAATTATCTTCTATAGTTAATGACTAAAAAGCTTGGATTATTCTTTTTATTCTTCGCAATTAATTGAAACGATTAATTATTTACTTATGAAGTCTTTTCTCACAATCGTTTAAATCTAACTCGCGGAAATTCTTCGCCTCCTCAAAGTACTTAAAAAATTTAATACTTTAATTAACATATTTGTCTTGGTAACAAATTATACTTCTGCTGAGTACACAGGTTTGGTAAAGTGCTACTTTCAATATGAATACTAATCAACTGTTTATAATTTCTACACATTAATATCATATGTGCTCATATTAAAATGCATTTATTTGTATTTTCTTAAACTAAAATCATCTCTATTATTAAGATTTGTTTTCATTACCTTACTTTGGCTGACAGTAATTCTTTAACAAAATGACTATGTCGAATACCGGGGAAATATACGAGTCAAATGGGGAATTTAATGTCATGACGGCAAGTTGGCCATGGTAGCTCAAGGGATAAGAGCGACTAGACAGAAACCAGGAGATCCTTGGTTTAAATCCCCGCCATGGCATTGAATTTTTCATGTTGACTATTTCTATCATGATATACTAGTTTGAATTTGCAAATGAGACCCTGATGCAATAAACTTCTCTCAGAAAAATGACTTCACTTTTTGTGCAGATGTCATCCTACAAATGCATACTGTTACCAAATGCACAAACTAGGTAGTGCCAACATAGAAACAAGAAAACTTTCAAAAGTGATTTTCTAGCTTCAGTTTACTCATCAGGAGGTTTGATAGCAGTAAGAAACAACTCACAAGTAGTACGTCTTTAATTCTCTAAAATTCAACTAGCTTATAATCAATAAAGGTCCGTCCGTCTGTCATGCTGGCAGGCTGTATAAAGCCTTAAGGATTTTACCGCAGGTAGGTTTTTTCAGGAATTTATCAGAAGGGCATAATTGGTGTGATTAGAAATAAGTTACAATGCAAAATCCCGCTTGATTAGAAAAATTAAAACGTAATTACTGATATGAATGCTTCATGCTTTTATAAATAGCATTTTTCTAGTAGTAGAAACAAGCATTGAGTTGCATTTTTAGTTTGGAGACCTTTATTTTTGTCATCTTTACTTAACAGAAGGACAATATAACAAATTACAATTCTTTTAGTGTACCCTACGCTTAACAACAATGTTCAAGTCACATGCCTATTAGTGGGTTAAAATTCTTGAAAACAACAAGCTATCAACTCTCATTGCTGCAGTACATCATGGAAGTCTTTCTTGACCACTTCATGGCACCCAACATGACAGGGTCAAACAAGGCCGAAACCTTGGTATTTCATATTTCCCGACTATTCCATAATGTTTTTCTCTCCTCTATTATATAAACAAAATTTTAGAAACATGTTCTCTATAAAGAGGATTTCACAGGCTATTTTAACAATAGAAAATACATCTTAAAATGAGTCATTTTTTAGAAAGTCAAAACTTTTGTAAAAGTTGCCATTCCATAGGAGGTTCGGATTGGAAGATTGTCTTTAAATTCCTTGTATCGCTATCTGATAACATCCTGATCTCAAATACTGAGCATGGGATTTAAGCAACGATTAGTTTTTGAGTTTCATGTTCACAGATATACAAATAGGCACTGCGAGGATAGTTTTTGTCTAAAAATGCTTTTACTTAGGGTTGAGAGAGCTTCGAAACATGTATTTACTATACGTGTGTACTAGATACTATAGTTTTTTAAAATCTGACAGCTCTGCCCCACTCCTCTTTCAAGGGTGGAGGTACCTCAAGCTTTGTGTTTACAGGTATGTGTCTGCAGGAATAAAGGAAACCAGAAGCCTAGCTACATCGCCTCTCGCCCTGTTTATGAGGATCACCCTGTGTTGTCTAATGGTTACAACCAACGGCAAAGTAGAGCGGCTCCTTTTGAAAATGGCCCTGTTTTGACAAAATACATCATTTTGATGAATACCATTTTTGGAATTCATAAGGAATATCATGTGACTCACCTCATGGAGTGTGCGTGGATTCTTAACATTGCGCTTGCAGTCAACCCTGGCAAATATTTCAGCATATTTCCGTATCTCGTCCATCCTTCTGGGATCGTCGTCCGCCAAATTTATCACATACTGCAACACACAATACTTGTCAAACAACATACACAGATACATTATAATACACACGTGACCTTTAATGATAATGTAAACAAAACTAAAATTCACTCATAAAAATGTTTGTAGACACATTATATGTAATATTTTGAAACGAAAATTTTACAAAATACAAATATTTTTACCATTATGATACAAATATGGATTGGATTAGGCTGCAGAGGGGATTTGGCACGGAGTTTCAGTTCTGGTCCTTTTGTACCTTTGTCCCAAGTGTGACACCCCCGAGAGGAAGGATGAGGTGAGAGCAGACAGATGTCTACTCACCCAAGGAGCCACGATAGTGCAGAGGGCAGGTTCCCTACCCCTGACCAGTTGGAAACTCCCCAGCAGGCCAGTATAACCGACATCCCATCCACCTCAGTCCTGAAAAGATCCACCAAACCAGCCCGGAGACCGTCCTACCGAAGGAGGAAGTGTTTACCAGAAGCATATCACCCTGTAACGCAAAGCCGAGATCCCGGGCGATACTTCTACCCTGAAACGGACCACTAGATGAAAGTTGATGTGAAATGATAATGGAGATACAAGGAACTCTGGGATGTAATTAACCTATCCAGAATTTGCTTGACAACCCAGGGGAACCCCCGAAAAAACCATGGGTTGGGTAGCCCGACCACAGGGATCGAACACAGACCTCCCGAATGCGGACCACAGATGAAACCGCCTGAGCCATTCCACTTGGTATACAGGTATGACATCTCTATCGAAACATTATAATTGTGTGGTTGTTTTTTTCTAAAAGTTTCTGAATGTTGGCTTATTTACCAATTTTCTCTACAATTTATACAACTACTCAACAAATTAAATGTTGGTTACTTAATGACGTATTCAAAATGCTCTCCATTCACAGTTAAACTGTTCCCATGGCAACTGTAATTTCTGTATGAGACATATGAGATTGATCATCAAATAAATAACTTAACTTTCAGAAAAAAAAAAAAAATGTTTCCATTAAAATTTGTCGTGTGGCATCACAAACATTCACAATAGCTGAAAGCATCGATTTTTTTTGGTAAAAAAATTCCTCTCAAAATATAAAATTTGTTGAATGATTTCTCAACCTTTTCCGTCAGGGTTAGAATAATTCATTAAAATGTGTAGTACAGTCATTGATACAACCTAAATGAAGTTCAGAATATTTTAAGAACTATGAATAATAATAATAATAATAATAATAATAATAATAATAATAATAATAATAATAATAATAATAATAATAATAATAATAATAATAATAATAATAATAATAATAATAATAATAATAATAATAATAATAATAATAATAATAATAATAATAATAATAATAATAATAATAATAATAATAATAATAATAATAATAATAATAATAATAATAGTAATAATATATTAATATTAATATAATATATATAATAATAATATATTATTATTATAATAATTTATTATTAATAAATATTATAATAATAATAATAATAATAATAATAATAATAATAATAATAATAATAATAATAATAATAATAATAATAATAATAATAATAATAATAATAATAATAATAATAATAATAATAATAATAATAATAATAATAATAATAATAATAATAATAATAATAATAATAATAATAATAATAATAATAATAATAATAATAATAATAATAATAATAATAATAATAATAATAATAATAATAATAATAATATATTAATATTAATATAATATATATAATAATAATATATTATTATTATTATTATTATTATTATTATTATTATTATTATTATTATTATTATTATTATTATTATTATTATTATTATTGTAACAGAAGCATTGGAGCACCCTGTAACCAGCTGGGAACGGAATGCAGGGGGGAGGACCGCATTAGCCACACCCTCCCCTCGTTTGTCTTGTAGTATTTGACAGGCAGTGGTTGGGAGGAAAAACATCAGTGGGCGTCTGTTCTGCCCACCTGGTTCCAGAAATTACGGAGTCTGGAACATTCTCCCTGTCACTAGAAACCGGCGATATTCCATAAAGAGGGCTCCAGACAGACGGGGTTGGTCAGTTAGTCAGTTGTTGGTTGTGTTGGTCAGGCAGTTGGTTAGTGAGTGTGAGCGAGAAGACAGTCGCAGTTCTTGGTGTAAGAGTTAGTCAGTGACGTGTTAATGAACGAAAGGGTTGTGCAACGGGACTGTACGAACTGTATATGAGTATCGGAGTTTATGTAATCGCGAGTACAGTGAAGTTGTAACGGACGAACTGGTAAATTGTAATTGTATGCAGCAAGTAATTTGGTGTAATTGGCAAGTGTTAAACTGTAAGTCGGTAGAAATAAAGAACATTGTTGAGTGGTGTAATTGGACTTTTTATTCCACGAACCCACAAAGTCACACTGGCGTCAGAAGTGGGATAACAACAGTCACACTGGTGTCAGGAAGCGGGAAGATAACATCACCGAACATTACAACCATGGACGCGGCAGTGGAAAAATTTTTGGAGAAGATGATGGAAATTCAGGCCGAATTAATAACGAAAATAGAAGCGGCAAATAACAGCCTGGCCGCGAAGCTGGAGACTATGAATGACAACCTGGCCGCGGAACTGAAACAAATGAAGACGGCCAAAGACAACATCACCGGGAAGATGGAAGAAATGAAGGCCGAATTAACAACGAAAATAGAAGCGGCAAATAACAACCTGGCCGCAAAGCTGGAAGAAAAGAAGACGGCTAACGATAACCTCACGGAGAAGACGGAAGAAATGAGGGAGGCGAACGAGGTCCTCGCTGCCAAGTTTGAGGAACGGTTGGCCGGCGTGAGGGATGACGTCACGAATCTGGGCAATCGGATGGGTCAAGTAGACGACCGCCTTAATGATTTAGAGGAAAAGGCCGACAACATCGCAAAACCCCTCACCCGCCTGACGGAGCAAAACCGGCCTTATGTGTGGACGGAGGACGCCGAAGACGCTTTCCAGCACCCGAAGGAGACCCTGTGCAGTGCTCCAATTTTGGGTTTCCCACAACCGGGTGGCGCCTTCATTGTGGACACCGACGCCAGCGACCATTGCATTGTTGGTGTCCTATCGCAGATCCAGGACGGCCACGAGCGCACAAGAGTGGAAGAGGAGGAGCGTGCCGCAGCAGTCCGAGTAGTTGTGGCAGTGCCTGCTGAAGGCTGGGATAGCGCAGGCCTGAGGAGGGAGCAGCTGGCGGACGCAGACTTGGGGCCACTCTTGAGGGAAGTGGACGCAGGGACGAGACCGACCTGGGAGGACATCGCACCGAGGAGCGCCACCTACAAGTCGCACTGGGCCCAATGGGACTCGTTGAAGACCAGAGTGGGCGTGCTGTTCCGGGTACGGGAGTCACCCGATGGGAAGGCGCAGAGAGGACATTTGGTACTTCCCCGGAGTAAGGTCCCGGAAGTCTTGGAGGAAGTGCACGCCGGTACTTCGGGAGGACACCTGGGAGCGAACCGAATGATTCACAAACTACGGCAGCGCTACTTCTGGCTCAGACTCCGGGCAGATGCTGGTGGTACACCTGGACCGCCTCGCACGCTACGATGGGGCTGTTCGGGACGAACAGCTTTGAGAAGGGAGCAGTGTAACAGAAGCATTGGAGCACCCTGTAACCAGCTGGGAACGGAATGCAGGGGGGAGGACCGCATTAGCCACACCCTCCCCTCGTTTGTCTTGTAGTATTTGACAGGCAGTGGTTGGGAGGAAAAACATCAGTGGGCGTCTGTTCTGCCCACCTGGTTCCAGAAATTACGGAGTCTGGAACATTCTCCCTGTCACTAGAAACCGGCGATATTCCATAAAGAGGGCTCCAGACAGACGGGGTTGGTCAGTTAGTCAGTTGTTGGTTGTGTTGGTCAGGCAGTTGGTTAGTGAGTGTGAGCGAGAAGACAGTCGCAGTTCTTGGTGTAAGAGTTAGTCAGTGACGTGTTAATGAACGAAAGGGTTGTGCAACGGGACTGTACGAACTGTATATGAGTATCGGAGTTTATGTAATCGCGAGTACAGTGAAGTTGTAACGGACGAACTGGTAAATTGTAATTGTATGCAGCAAGTAATTTGGTGTAATTGGCAAGTGTTAAACTGTAAGTCGGTAGAAATAAAGAACATTGTTGAGTGGTGTAATTGGACTTTTTATTCCACGAACCCACAAAGTCACACTGGCGTCAGAAGTGGGATAACAACAGTCACATTATTATCTCAGCATCACACTATTGTTTCTGCCGAAATAGCAAGGAGTGTATGAATGTAAAAACTAAGTTGTTTCCCGCCTAGAGCACAGGAAGTAATATTAAGATTTTTCTACGCTTACAAAACTGAACAATGCCCGGAGGTTGTCATCCAAACATACCTACCTTCTGATATTAAACAAATTGCATGTGTTTTCTTGTACAGACAAGTCAGTGATTGGCTTTTGGCTTTTAGTAATTTATTTTGAAGTCCTTGTTTATTGAAACATTTTAATTTCACCTGTTCCTGTTTGCCAACTAAGTGATCTATCATTCTGTTAGTCTTCAGGTCCAGACAGTTGTGGACTAGAAATGCCAATACTAACCCTGAGATCTTTGCGGATCTTCTTCTTGGTATTTCGAGTCTTGGATTTGAACTCAGGTAACCTCCTTACGAGCTGGTTTGCGACCTCAGATAGATGAGAAATTTGGGCCTCCACCAGGACGGGTGTGAGGTCTAACGGAACTCCTGAACAAGAGGGACCAGGACTCGTACTAGCACTGGGCCCACGTCCTCCACCAGCCCCCGGACTGGGAGTACAGGGACCCTGTCGAAACATCAACCATAAACACTTGAGACACAAGTAAATGTCAAGGAAACAAAAGAATGGAGAAGCACTGAGGCTGCTGTGGTTGTTGGGTGGACTGGGCACATGTGCTGTATATCTGAAATATCATACGAATACGCACTAACCTGGGGTTGTCCTGCAGAAGTTGCAGATATCGGAGCAAAGAAGTTGTTGTTGTTGCTTCTGGGGGAAATTGGCTCCACAGTCACCACTACAGCTTCTGAAAACAAACTCCCTGTATTAGGAGGTCACTATTAAACGTGATTTCATATCTTTAATCAGTCAGACCGATGTGCTGAAACGTGTTCTAGCAGTAATCCATATACGGTCAGCTAACTCTCTGTCGCCCGCCTTGGTAGCGTGGTGGTAGCATGTCTGCCTCACGTTCAAGAGGTTCCGAGTTCGAATCTCGGTCAGGGTGAGTTACCTGGATAAGGTTTTTTCCGGGGTTTTACCTTATCGTGTAAGACGAATGTCGGGTAAGTGTAAGCTCCATGAACCTCGGACTCATTTGAGCACATTTCATCCATTCCCTTCATCGTCCGATATGACGTAACTTTGGAGGACGTAAATTACAGAAAAAAAATAAGTCTGTGTTGATATGGTTTCATGGAGTCTTTTGTATACTACCAACTGCTTCAAAACACAAATGATCAATGGATCAACAAATATCTAATCAAACAAATAATTTCATTTTCAGTTTTAACTTTCTACTTTAAATAGGCAGAGATAAACATAAAATTTAGGGATTGAGATTTCTTTGGAAACACATGCTTTGAAGTCCTTGTGTGTAGAAAGCATATCGATAAGTCTTACGTGTTGCACTCACACGACTTTTTCCACTCATTCTTGCATATTCTTACTTGTTATATTTACAGGACCAGAAGAAAAAACGAATAACGACCTCCTATTTGAGAAAATTATAAATATTTTAATATAAATCAATAAGAAAGATTACCTTAGAAATGGTTAATTCCACAAAGAAATATATTTGACATAAAGTATGTACTTTAACGAAATCTCCATTTTTGTGCAGAAAGATTCTGTCTTCTCTTATGGTTTATTAGTTTATGTAAAAGGCATTCACAATAAGGAGAACTTCAGAAACTATAACCAGCAAATTCAAGAAAAACATTTCAGTTGTCATAGATATATCTAAGCATATGTACGGTCAAATCTTTCTTTGCAAGGATTTTTATTAGCGACTCCAACACTTTTTATATTCTAATATCTATGGCCCTATAAATCACTTTTTATATTTTGGGACTTGAAATTAGAACATGTTTTATAACTTATGACTTCGATACATGATGCAAAATTTTTTGGAATTAGTTTAGTGGTTTCTAAAGTATTCTATGCAGACATACATATATATTTTAACTGTTTATATAATCCATAGTGGTTGGTAGATAACTTTGTGTGGTTCTAACAACCCGGATATTTTGCACAGAATGATTTAAGGCCCGGAAATCAGACTACGAGCCACCACTGCTATGGCTATCACTTTTGGTTTGAGTTGATTCTCAAAACAGGGTTACAACAGGAAACGTTGCCTTTGTTAGTTCCTTAGGAGGTTTCCAGTCTCCTGGAGGACCACGAAATACTGCATCGCAGGAAACTTTAGGTTCAAATTCTGGTTTAGTGGATGATAGAGGCATTCTTAACAGGTCTGTAAAGGTTTAGATAGAGGGGGAAAGGGATGAAGCGAAGGCTACAGGCCACAAAGACGTGCGAATGTTCCTAACAGTTATCAGTTCGACGACCGCTGGAGGCGATGAAGACCTAAAACCAAGCAGCCCTTTAGTGTCCACAGGGATGTTGCTGCTTCTTTGAAACCTTCTTACACCACAAAACCAACAAGTACGTCTGAAATATTAAAACGAATCGGGGCAAAAGGAAAATCATGGAAAATAGATCGTGGCAGATAAGAAACCATACCAAACTTTGCCAGACTAACCCAAAGCCAGAGAATGGTCACCTGGAATCGAAACTGAGACTTCCAGAGTAAGAGTTCCACGCGTTACCACGTTGTAAGTTACACTTAGTTGCTTTTTATATATAGGGAAATGTTTATCTTTTAGGTGTTTGAGAAAGAACTATTAAACCTCGCAGATTCTACTCTCTACTCTCCTATGTAAGCGTACAGAAAGTTTGAAACCACTTATTTTATTCATTTATTTCTATTTTAAAATATTTATTTTTCAATACACTCATTATTTAAGTAACAGTAAATTGTTTTTTTTTTTTTAAGTGTAGTGAGGGTTTCCATTCATTGAGCGGAAAGGATGGCGTCTAGGCGCACCGCAAGAGTCTATAAGGGTATGTCAAAACAATAAGTAGTTTATTCTTTTACTTCAATTACCAGGGTAAGGAACCTCAAATCGGGCGATACAAGGCTGCATAGTACCACTAAGGCCAGAAGTGATTAACTTCCAACGTTCCTGTCTCAGGAACACAAACCATTTCCC
Source organism: Mantis religiosa (assembly GCA_030765055.1). Lineage (NCBI taxonomy): Eukaryota > Metazoa > Arthropoda > Insecta > Mantodea > Mantidae > Mantis > Mantis religiosa. The sequence goes on from CM060950.1 coordinate 374,925,844, forward strand.
CTTTCGTACTACATATTCAGGATTCTTCTTAATTATCCAGTATAATGTTCACGTTACCAACCAGAGCGCAGATTTTGGAGTGACGTAATTTTAACACCCAATTCCAGAAGGTGGAGTCTCCAAAGGCATGGTAGGCACCAGTTTGTGATAAAGCTTCTGATATCCATCCAGATATCATCAACCTGTCTGCAAGAGGCAATCCAAAGTTCCAAGGTATTCACTTGGGAACAGAATAGGCATAGATTAGATTGTGTGCGTCTATATCGCAATAGTTTTTCCACTATTGGTATGGTATTTAACAGGTTTTTCTTGTCTACAAGCCATAAAATACACAACTAAGTTAACTTTAATTAAAAGTGAGCATACGGAAACTGAACATGTCCACGAATTAAGGTCTGAACATTGTCATATTGGAGCTTCATTTCACATGTGTCTCTGTATATTAGATATGCATTTTGTACAGTCTGACATAAAACCTATCGCAATTTTCCCTATTCTTTGTCGTTTATAATGAACATACAAATGATGACTCTAATGAAATGATAGGAATTTCTACCTACTCATTTTATTTGAGCCGAAACTTCACAGAAATAGCTACATCAGACACTTTGTTATACATATAAAGGGAAATATGATAATCAAATACAGAATGTCCCAAATTGATGTACACACTCGTCGAACTGTTATTTCTCCGCTGCGAAATGAGACAGGGATGCAGATTTGTTATGCATAATCCACAAAACACTGGAAAAGCAATGCCACACGTGCATTATGTTTGTTTCATTTCATAGATTGTTGCAGAGAAATAACACTTCAAAGAGTGTATACATAAATTTGGGACACACTGTATAAATTCTATACTTTTCCCATACAGATGCGAGAAACAAATTAAAATCAACAGGACTTAATAGAGAATCACAAAGCACTGAACAGATCAAACCAATTAATAAGTCATGCTTGAATAGGTAAAGTCAGAGTGAACAATTCATTGTCATAGCCGGGATTTGAAACACGGATCTCCCAGTCCAATTGCTCTTAACCACTGAGCTACTATGGCCAACATGCCGGCATGACATTAAGTTCTCCAGCTGACTCTTATGTTTCCCGGTAAAACCCTAGGGGCTCTCATATACAGTGAGATGCACACCTTTTTGTGGCGACTTACTTTGCTGTAAGTACTTAAGTCCCAGGCTTCATAGCTAAACCACAATGCATTTTAGGCAAATTGATGGAAATTAATTGTTCTTCCAAACTAGCCGTGCGTAGGCATGATTTGAATAGGTACAGTGAGTTTGAAAAATTTAAAGCCATAGCCGGAATTTGAAGCACGGATCTCCCATTGAAAAATTCAATGCCACAACTGTTATTTGAACCATGGATCTCCCTTGAAAAATTCAATGCCACAGCTGTTATTTGAACCATGGATCTCCCTTGAAAAATTCAATGCCCCAGCTGTTATTTTATGCATGGATCTCCCTTGAAAAATTCAATGCCACAGCTGTTATTTGAACCATGGATTTCCCTTGAAAAATTCAATGTGAGAACCGGGCTTTGAATCACGGAGATCACTGTGATTTTTCCTATTCAAATCATTGCCTGCACATGGTTAGTGTGCAAGAATGATTAATTTCCGTTAATAAGGGATATCTTGAAAATGGCTTATGCTGCAAAAATTATTTGAAATAATTGTGTATTTTAACGAGGTTACATTTTGGGTACCACGTTTTTGTCTATTTAACACTTCAATAAACAGCATTTTACAAGCTATTTCCAGAAAATTTATTATATACATTTTACTTGGCATAAAATATTTTTATTTAGTTTGATTATGTAAAGTGGAACATTGCAAAATCAAAACAAGTATTGTAATGGCCTACTTTACCTTACGAAGTGCGTAAAATTAAAATTGATTTCATGTGAATATATAACTGAAACTTCAAGTCAAATCAAGGTTAATATTTATCTGTTGTATACATTTATTCTAACATTCTTGCAATGTGTCAAATGAATTCTTCCTGATGTTGAGGCTAAGCAATTTATAGTGTTGTCTTTCATAGTAAGAATTGCTGGAGTACCGCAGCTGTATACACAATTAATGACCTAGTTTCGTGGATGGCTCTCTACATCTATCGACTAGAAAATCAATATGTATATAGCCATCGTACAAATTTTAAGTATAAACACATTTTTATCAAAGTAGATAAAACATTATACGACATACAGATCATAACATCAAATTACCTACGGCCTCGTGTAAATATTCAAATCTCCTCTTTTAATTTACTACGTGAAGATACTGATATCGCAAGTAACTATAACATGATTTATTTTAATCAAAGTAGTTAGGATAATTCATAGAAAATAAAAACTTTCAAAATAGGTACTTATGGCTACGGATTTTTTTTTTTAAATTTTCAGTCGCATCTTAAATTATAAAGTTTGGTATTGTGACTTTGTAGGTTCGTGAAATTTAAATTCCGATTGCAAAAACTCAAAATGTTCTTTATTTCCACCGAATTACAGTTGAGACCACTTGCCGATTACATAGAATTACGTAGCGCACACAATTACAATCCACCAGTTCGTCTGCCACAGGGACACTGCACACTCACAATTACGTACAAGTCTCTCTAGAGCTGACTAAGAACTCCTCTGATACACGTACGCAGTCTTCCAGTCCGTTCGCTAGGACAGCGCTCCTCACGGCTGCTCGCGAAGAACTGACTGACTCGTCCACTGCAGCCCTTATATAGGAAGATAGTAGGTTAAAAATAGCGGTTCCAGAACAGACCCAAATGAGCAAGATGGCGGCCATGCGCAATCGGTATGTTTAGTGGATTTAGACAGTGTTTAGGTAGGCAGTCAATCCTCTTAATTTGGTGTACCTTATAATGCTGTGTCCTGAGGTATGATCAGAGCTTGTCTTGAGCTATGATCTGAGGCTCTAGGGTTAAGAGTTGCAGGGTTTCTTAGGTAAAGTCTGTTGGCATGGGATGTTAATATCTGAAGGATTTAATGGTTAGGTCCTGAGGTATGATCTGGGAGGAGGGTCTAGTGCTAAGAGCTGCAGGTTTTTCACAGGTGATGTCTGTTGGTCTGGAGGTGAAGTCTGTTGGTCTGGATGGTTTAGAGCTGTAGGATTTAGAGACTAGGTCCTGAGGTATGATCTGGGACTCTAGGGTTAAGGGCTGCAGGGTTTCTTAGGTAAAGTCTGTTGGTCTGGAGCTTGAAAGCTGTGGGATTTAGAGGTTAGGTCTTGAGGCATGATCTGGGGCTCTAGGGTTAAGGGTTGCAGGTTTTCTTAAGGTAAAGTCTGTTGGTCTGGAGCTTGAAAGCTGTGGGATTTAGAGGTTAGGTCTTGAGGTATGATCTGGGGCTCTAGGGTTAAGGGTTGCAGGTTTTCTTAAGGTAAAGTCTGTTGGTCTGGAGCTTGAAAGCTGTGGGATTTAGAGGTTAGGTCTTGAGGCATGATCTGGGGCTCTAGGGTTAAGGGTTGCAGGTTTTCTTAAGGTAAAGTCTGTTGGTCTGGAGCTTGAAAGCTGTGGGATTTAGAGGTTAGGTCTTGAGGTATGATCTGGGGCTCTAGGGTTAAGGGTTGCAGGTTTTAACAGGTAGGGTTGCTGGTATGGGAGGTTAATACCTATAGGATTTAATGTGGCATGAGCTCTAGGGTTAAGGGTTGTAGGGTTCATAGCTAAATGTTGTTGGTCTAGAGGATAAAGACCGTAGGGTCTTTTATCTATGTTTTATAGGCTGAGGTATGGTCTTATAATTTTGAAGTTAAGTTTGCTAGTCCAGCGATTAAAGGCGGTTAATCTTGGGGCAAGTACTACATTTATGCTTTACTATGTCATCCTATTATAAACTAACCTAACCTAATATACTCTTTCATTTCTACCTTCTTTCATCATTCTTATTATAACCTAGCTGTGTTTGGCTAGTGGCTTCCTTTGTTGCACCTGTTAACCTATTCGTTCTCTTTCCTTAAGTTCCTCTATTCTACCACTTTAACCTAACCTAATATATCCCATGGTTTTAGCTTCTTGATCATTGTTGAACCTAGTTGATTCTGGTATTAACATTCGTTCTCTTTTCTTAAGCTGCCCCGTTTTTACCTCCTTAACCTATCCTAAGCATGTTTCTTTTCTCATGCTAACTACTTGTATGTATGATGCAAAGTTTTTAGGCATATCGATATTATAGCTATCTTTGTCACTGCAAGAGGTATATATGCTGATTACAGATCTTTATACAGTAAATTTAACCCTTTGTGTATCTGCTTCTCTTTTCCTAAAAATTGAGGTTCTTTTGTTGCTAGGGTTTCTTGTTTTTCGTACCTTCTCTATGCTTTCAGGAACTCTATTCTACCTTGTTATGTTATGAGGTCTTATGCTTATATCTTAGGCTTTTTGATTAAGCCTTTTGATCTGAAAGACTATGTATTTTGGCTATGTTCCTCATCTCTTATGGTCACATGGCTAGGTCTTGAGGCATGATCTTAGGGCCTGGGGTTTAAAGGATATAAGTCTCATAGCTTAAGCTCGTAGGTCTAAAGGTTAAAGACTGTAGGTTTAGTGGTTAGGTCGTATGGATTCAAGGTTAGATCTCTCGGTCTAGAGTTTAAGGCTGTAGGATCTGAAGGTTACGTATGGAGGTATGATCTGAGGGCTCTAGGGTTAAGTGTTTTAAGCTTCATAGCTAAAGGCTGCTGGTCAGGAGGTTAAAAGCTGTAGGATCAGGAGGTTAGGTATTGAGGTATGATCTCGGAGCTCTAGGATTAAAAGCTATAGGCTTCATAGCTAAAAGTTTGCCAGCTAGAGATATCTTCTTTACTGTTAGAGGTATATTTGCAATGGTCTAGGCGTACAGTTTTCTTACATTTTTTCATGCAGATTGATGTCTTCGTACTCTTGTGTCTTTTTCAAGCTTTTACCCCCTATGCATCGTCTTGTAATAAGTCGTTACGATAAACCAATGTTCTAATGCTATTTCCATGCTTTTTCAGATGTTATGAGGTTTATGCGCGTTTCAGGGATATTTTAGACCAAGTTACGTTACTTAATTCATTTTATAACTAATTAAGAAGTTTTTCAAGGATATTTCAGATTACGAGATAGTAGTTACTTTTTAAATTTACCTATTTTAACATTAACTAAAGTGTGTTCAGTTAGCTTATGTGGTGAGGTAGACGTCCCTCGTCTTTTTTCTCTGGACTTGGGACCAGCGTCAGAATTTGTTTTCTGAACGGTAGACTTAACGCCCTCCTCTGCTCTTATTATTCAGCTGTTTTCATGCTTAGATATTTTAATGCTACGTTCTAGTGTTTATTTCTCGGAATGAAAATTGTTTTTTTTTCTGCTCTAGGGTTCCTTCTTTCATTCGCCGTTCAAAATATGACAATGTCCATGGGCATATGTGGATACTCCATCATCTGCAATTACTCTCTTGTCATCATGTGGAGATAGGGATATTTTGTTCACTTCCACTGACGCAACATTATGTTGATGGGACATAATTAGGTTCATTGGCGTTCTTATGATTTCTCTGCTTTTAAGACAGTCCACATAGCTCTCAAAGGTGATGTACTGTTTAATGGCACTATGTTTTATGCCTTTTATCTTCTTGATTATGCCTCCATCGATGTCGAGTGCATACATCTTCGGTCTCAGTCCAACAAAACGACGAATGATTTTTCCATTGGCTTCATCTTTAAATTTTCCCAACACTTTCTTGTTTTTTGTAGAATGACATATGTGCTCGTTAGGATAATCAGCAGTATCCAGATGTTCCAGAAAACGTAACTTATCCTGGTATATGTCTCCGGTAGTCACACGATGGATGAAAGAGTCAGTATCCATGTACATGAGCTTCAGATTTTCAAGCCCGTAATACGGCATTAGCACATCATAATGATACCAATACATCAAGGTCTTCGAGATATCCAGCACACACATCCCAATGTATATAGGCTTGTTGAAGACTATCTCCCGTGACGCCATGTGTATTGCAGCCAGATTAGGTCCATATATAGTTCTATCAATAAATGTAGGCTTAGCAACCAGTTTTTCCAATGTCTTCCAATCGGTGACAAGTCGTATATTCAGTCGGTTTCTGATGTTTTCCATAGTTTTACCAAACATGGCATTGTTAAAAAGCTTGTAAAGATCCTTCTCGAAATCATTTCTCGATCCTTGTCGTAGCCGGTTATTGAATTCCACATAAGGCTTTAACCAACATGACTGTTGAAATTGTAGCACCCGATGGATTTTAGTCAGTTGTAACCCATGACTAAGGGCCTGCTTCAAGGTCATGTAATGCACCACATACCTAGTTCGTGATCCAAGGTGAGGAATTAGTTTCCTTGTAGAAGAACCCGGGGGCTTGATACACTCAGGTAGGAACGGTAAATCATTGTGTAGGTCATGGAGTTCTGTAGGATATTGAAGGTCCACTTCTAAGATGTATCCGAGAGGGTCATCTTCTCGTAGTATATCTAGGTTGATATCTTCAGGAGAAACCCACTTAAAACCCCCGTAAGCAAGGGGCTTCCCCATAGCCCACGCGTACTGGTTATTCGAATCCTCGTACGTAATATATTGAGAGGGTTTACTTGAGTCATACTCCTTCATGTAGTGATTGTTCGCTTCTGCATACCGATGAGAAACTTGGCATAATCCTCCTCTTATACCTGCTTCAACCATGAGTAGCTGGTCATAATCCTGTAGTAATTCCAGTTCAATTCGTGTGTACAACAGCATTGCATCCCACGTAAGTCCGGGTGATGTATAATGTGCGGGATCAACTTTATGGGTTTTCAGGGTCTGCTCTCTGAATGTTTCAAACACATCTGCTAGTAGAAGGACATCTGAAGTTAAGTAGAGGTCACTGTACTCGCCTAGTGTTCTGATGTTGAAGTGACTCCATACGGTTTTTGCATGCTGATACTCTGCATCACTAATTTCTTCTCTGTTTAACTTACTGTAGAATGCTTCTCTCGGAGGAAGTTCTGTCTCACTCAAAACATCCCATGATGTAACGTAATCATAGGGAAACACACCTTTACGCATCATCAAATCGATCTTCTCTGCTCCAAAGTACTTCTGAGTTTCAGGATATGATGTTAGATTTTTTGCTAGTTTATCCAAGCTGGTACTAAGGAAGCGATAGGTATCCACAAAACGAAGTTTAATGTCACCAACATACTTGGAAAATGATATATAACTTTCCTCAGAGCTAGGAATAACTTCTACTCTATCGCTAGTACAGCCTAACTCCTTAACAATGAAATGGGAGTCATATCCACTCAGGTTATGTATGAAGACAGGAATATAATTAGGCGTTTTACAGGTTAGATTACACTGATTATGTAGACTTCCTCGATATTCACCACTTATATGATCATGATCTCGTACTTTCCAGTTATCGTCGGTAAATTCTTTACCACATAAGTAGCATTCTGTAGAAGATTCGAATGATTTTTGTTGCTTATCTGTCAGAGTTAATGGAGCACCAGTTTTGTATACAGCATTAATTTTCTTTGCGAGAGAACTTACATACTCCATAAACTTCGGTGCAGCATTATATCCTCGATATACATAGGGTTCAGTAGGAAGACCAGTCTGTAAACCTTCAATTGTAGCTGAGGATTTGACATAAACACAGAAACTCATAGGAATATGCTTCTGATATGGAACTGTATAAGACGTTTCGGGATTAGAAGAACACCCATGGTAAGGGGTAAGAATGCTTTCAAAGTCAGCGTATATGACATAAGGTAATTTCAACATCCTTTCATGATTCTTGAATCTAACAATAGATTTCTCCTTAGTTGGCATAACAATCTTAGCAACTCCGTGTTGGCCACATATTTTTCTATGCTCATTTAACCTCTCAACTCCTCCATTTCGATACTCAAAGTGCGTAAAACAGCGTTTGCAGATACAGAGTTTTCCCTCACATTTGGTTTTTTGTTGATGAATAAGTCTCTCGAAATTCTTTATATAAACGTAATGATGACGTCCAGCTGAATTGCTTAACAGAAGCAGATCGCGATGATCGGACAGTTCTTCATCGATAACCTTCATAGGAAACACTTGATTTTTCTCATCCAGTCCGAAAACATTTATAGAGATGTTATTTTTTCGTTCAAATTTCGGGATATCAGTCAGGCTCGTAGGAAACGAGAGGCAGGAAAAGTCATATCTCTCTTGAAGATCCTTATACTTGCTAACACGATGAGGATTCTTCTGAATGAACTTTGCGAGAACAGCATACATAAAACACTTTTCATCTTCATAATTCTGTGGATTTATGCAGGCTCCTTTAGCTCCAATAGAGGTCGGTAGAGGGATGTAACTGGTCCCCCTCAGTTCATTATTCTTGTTGATTCTAACACGCACACCATCAACAGCTAATAAAGCCCAGCTGCTTCCTTTAAGTTGACTTTCCTCCATTTCAGTACAAAGTTTCTTGAATTTACTTTCCAATATGGCGTCCAAGTCACTTTCTAAAAATATTGCTTGATTTGGCGTTTTAAAGGCTTTATCAGTAGTGTCACCAACGGCATTCACAAACCGACATTCAGCCATGAGGTTAATTTTCACACTTTTATGCATCCTCAGTTGCTTCTGAACGGCTTGAATTATCCGCTGTTTTGATTCCTGGAGATATGTATTCAGGTCTTGGCATGTAGAGCACTGGATGAAATATGATTTCAGTCGATCCTGGAAAGCTGTTTCATATTCTACGACATCGTCTTCATCAGGAACCATTAACAGCAATTTATGTTTGGTAGGCTCGATCTTGAGTTTCTTAGCAGTAGTTATTCTCTCGCATCGTTCTTGGTGAGTATCTCTGCGATTCTCAGTATCATAAACGTTACCACAATGTTTACATTCGTAAAACCGGCCACATACCAGCTCATGTCTCTTTTTATTGTAGCTTTTCAGGAAACTCTTTGCACATATGCTACACCTATTTTCAGGTATAGTGTCTAACAGAGCTTCCATCGCTATAGTTTTTTGTTGTGTGCAGGCTAATTCTCAGGAATATGCTGCCAAGTAAGTGTCTTGATACACTTCTCACTTCTCTTCTTCACCTTGATAAGTTATCAGCGCTACTGATGATGAATTTCACTGTAGAAGCTGATCCGCTATGCTATAAACACACTAGCGTAATTACAATCTAAGATCGATAAAGCTCTCTTTATACACTTAGCACAGACCTAATAGAAAACTTCATCATCCCCTTCACCAACGGGATTCGAAGGTGGCACTCCTATCGGAGAAAACCTAAAGGAAAACTTCATCACACCACCACCACCACCACCACCACCACCACCACCTTTGTAGTTCGAAGGTGGCGCTCCTATCGGAGAAAACCTAAAAGAAAACTATTATCTTGCTACCACAGGGGTTCGAAGATGCTTCTACTATTGGAGAAAACCTAAAAGAAAACTCTATTAATTTCCCAGTTTTCGATTATTCTTTAACTACTTTACAATTCACATGAGAGAAAAATTTTGACAAATTAAAATTGAAAAAGGAAATAAATAGCTAGATTTGAAGATAAAATTTAGACAATTCAAACGAGTATAAACACGACTAAGCTCCGCCTTTTAGTTTTAAAGTTACATTAGGAGCTCCCATTGCCACCCGTAGACACCTCTACGTCATCTTCAACCACGTGTTCTTGATTCTTTTCACAAATATCTTAACATAACAGTTATATTTTTCCCAAGTTCATCTATTACACCGTTTAACTGATCAACGGGGCACCCTTAGAATCCTTCACTTCATCCTCAAACACACCTTCTTGAACCCTTTTGATATATTTTAACCTATTTATGTTTGTTGCTACGGGCATCCGTTCTCTTTTCTTAAGTTAAATTATTACGACCATCTTGTTATGTTTAAGTCTCATGCTTATATATTAAACTTTGTGATTAAGTATTTTGATTTGAAAGTCTATGTAAATCGGTTAAGGTAAACATCTCTTCTCAACATGAGACAAGTCATGATGTATGATCTTATGAGGTGAGCTTGCCAACACGTCTAAAAGCATTTATATTCAAAGGTATTTAAATTATCCCACCGAGATTTGAACCCTGATCCTAAGGCGCAAATTACCATTTCAACAACAATTCAGACCTAAAGTATATATGTATACGCTATTTCATTGCGCTAACGTTATTAGTTCAAGAGTTATTTAAGATTCAAGTTATTGCGACAGAAGCGGTTATCGAACCACGGGTCTGTAGGATACGGAATCATAAATCATTCACAGCATATGTTGAATGAAAAAAACCTGCGCTTTCCCCTGTTGTTCTATGTGCAATAGATCAGAAATAGAACACAATTACATAATTCAGTGGACGATGGGAACTGAACCAGGGACCCTTGAGCTACACGTTGTCAGCATATGATTAACTATGAGAAGCATAACCATATAAAGGTTATTTCACTTCTCTAGACCCAGCGGTTTCAGAGATATTTAAATTAAACGATTCAGGACTCGAACTAAGGACTACAGGTATACAGTATATACCCTGCGGACCCCGCTAACCATATGTAAGTAATAAAGTTTATCCGAAGTCGCTATCATAATTAATTTAGGAGTTACTCAGATTTACCGATTCAGGACTCGAACCGAGGACAACCAGTATATGAGAGAACGTCTGTAGATGCTCCTTAACGATATAAAAGTAATAAAGTTTATCCGAGCTCGCTATCGTTACTAGTTTCGGAGTTATTCGAATAATAAATGTACTGATTTGCACGGGATTCGATTAGGCGACCATTGATAAAACTATCAGTCAGACAGTCAGTAAGGGCACGGACACCCCTGCGCGGTAGAAAGGCAGCATGCATCGTCTTTCCACCCCTGGTCGGCATCCCATTAGTTTGCGAACACTCTTATTTATCACATGCAGGTGTGCATGCGTCTTGGGACAAGGGTTTGACAGGTGATTAATCAAGGAGTAGTAGATAAAGGCTTTTTCCATACCACCTGCAACATCTTGGGTGGTCCTCACACCCCCTCCCCTCCCCGTTCCATACCACCTGCAACATCTTGGGTGGTCCTCACACCCCCTCCCCTCCATTTATGCAAATTTATGCAAAGTGATCTGGAAAAGGCTTTTATATACTACTCCTTGATTAATCACCTGTCAAACCCTTGTCCCAAGACGCATGCACACCTGCATGTGATAAATAAGAGTGTTCGCAAACTAATGGGATGCCGACCAGGGGTGGAAAGACGATGCATGCTGCCTTTCTACCGCGCAGGGGTGTCCGTGCCCTTACTGACTGTCTGACTGATAGTTTTATCAATGGTCGCCTAATCGAATCCCGTGCAAATCAGTACATTTATTATTCGAATAACTCCGAAACTAGTAACGATAGCGAGCTCGGATAAACTTTATTACTTTTATATCGTTAAGGAGCATCTACAGACGTTCTCTCATATACTGGTTGTCCTCGGTTCGAGTCCTGAATCGGTAAATCTGAGTAACTCCTAAATTAATTATGATAGCGACTTCGGATAAACTTTATTACTTACATATGGTTAGCGGGGTCCGCAGGGTATATACTGTATACCTGTAGTCCTTAGTTCGAGTCCTGAATCGTTTAATTTAAATATCTCTGAAACCGCTGGGTCTAGAGAAGTGAAATAACCTTTATATGGTTATGCTTCTCATAGTTAATCATATGCTGACAACGTGTAGCTCAAGGGTCCCTGGTTCAGTTCCCATCGTCCACTGAATTATGTAATTGTGTTCTATTTCTGATCTATTGCACATAGAACAACAGGGGAAAGCGCAGGTTTTTTTCATTCAACATATGCTGTGAATGATTTATGATTCCGTATCCTACAGACCCGTGGTTCGATAACCGCTTCTGTCGCAATAACTTGAATCTTAAATAACTCTTGAACTAATAACGTTAGCGCAATGAAATAGCGTATACATATATACTTTAGGTCTGAATTGTTGTTGAAATGGTAATTTGCGCCTTAGGATCAGGGTTCAAATCTCGGTGGGATAATTTAAATACCTTTGAATATAAATGCTTTTAGACGTGTTGGCAAGCTCACCTCATAAGATCATACATCATGACTTGTCTCATGTTGAGAAGAGATGTTTACCTTAACCGATTTACATAGACTTTCAAATCAAAATACTTAATCACAAAGTTTAATATATAAGCATGAGACTTAAACATAACAAGATGGTCGTAATAATTTAACTTAAGAAAAGAGAACGGATGCCCGTAGCAACAAACATAAATAGGTTAAAATATATCAAAAGGGTTCAAGAAGGTGTGTTTGAGGATGAAGTGAAGGATTCTAAGGGTGCCCCGTTGATCAGTTAAACGGTGTAATAGATGAACTTGGGAAAAATATAACTGTTATGTTAAGATATTTGTGAAAAGAATCAAGAACACGTGGTTGAAGATGACGTAGAGGTGTCTACGGGTGGCAATGGGAGCTCCTAATGTAACTTTAAAACTAAAAGGCGGAGCTTAGTCGTGTTTATACTCGTTTGAATTGTCTAAATTTTATCTTCAAATCTAGCTATTTATTTCCTTTTTCAATTTTAATTTGTCAAAATTTTTCTCTCATGTGAATTGTAAAGTAGTTAAAGAATAATCGAAAACTGGGAAATTAATAGAGTTTTCTTTTAGGTTTTCTCCAATAGTAGAAGCATCTTCGAACCCCTGTGGTAGCAAGATAATAGTTTTCTTTTAGGTTTTCTCCGATAGGAGCGCCACCTTCGAACTACAAAGGTGGTGGTGGTGGTGGTGGTGGTGGTGGTGGTGTGATGAAGTTTTCCTTTAGGTTTTCTCCGATAGGAGTGCCACCTTCGAATCCCGTTGGTGAAGGGGATGATGAAGTTTTCTATTAGGTCTGTGCTAAGTGTATAAAGAGAGCTTTATCGATCTTAGATTGTAATTACGCTAGTGTGTTTATAGCATAGCGGATCAGCTTCTACAGTGAAATTCATCATCAGTAGCGCTGATAACTTATCAAGGTGAAGAAGAGAAGTGAGAAGTGTATCAAGACACTTACTTGGCAGCATATTCCTGAGAATTAGCCTGCACACAACAAAAAACTATAGCGATGGAAGCTCTGTTAGACACTATACCTGAAAATAGGTGTAGCATATGTGCAAAGAGTTTCCTGAAAAGCTACAATAAAAAGAGACATGAGCTGGTATGTGGCCGGTTTTACGAATGTAAACATTGTGGTAACGTTTATGATACTGAGAATCGCAGAGATACTCACCAAGAACGATGCGAGAGAATAACTACTGCTAAGAAACTCAAGATCGAGCCTACCAAACATAAATTGCTGTTAATGGTTCCTGATGAAGACGATGTCGTAGAATATGAAACAGCTTTCCAGGATCGACTGAAATCATATTTCATCCAGTGCTCTACATGCCAAGACCTGAATACATATCTCCAGGAATCAAAACAGCGGATAATTCAAGCCGTTCAGAAGCAACTGAGGATGCATAAAAGTGTGAAAATTAACCTCATGGCTGAATGTCGGTTTGTGAATGCCGTTGGTGACACTACTGATAAAGCCTTTAAAACGCCAAATCAAGCAATATTTTTAGAAAGTGACTTGGACGCCATATTGGAAAGTAAATTCAAGAAACTTTGTACTGAAATGGAGGAAAGTCAACTTAAAGGAAGCAGCTGGGCTTTATTAGCTGTTGATGGTGTGCGTGTTAGAATCAACAAGAATAATGAACTGAGGGGGACCAGTTACATCCCTCTACCGACCTCTATTGGAGCTAAAGGAGCCTGCATAAATCCACAGAATTATGAAGATGAAAAGTGTTTTATGTATGCTGTTCTCGCAAAGTTCATTCAGAAGAATCCTCATCGTGTTAGCAAGTATAAGGATCTTCAAGAGAGATATGACTTTTCCTGCCTCTCGTTTCCTACGAGCCTGACTGATATCCCGAAATTTGAACGAAAAAATAACATCTCTATAAATGTTTTCGGACTGGATGAGAAAAATCAAGTGTTTCCTATGAAGGTTATCGATGAAGAACTGTCCGATCATCGCGATCTGCTTCTGTTAAGCAATTCAGCTGGACGTCATCATTACGTTTATATAAAGAATTTCGAGAGACTTATTCATCAACAAAAAACCAAATGTGAGGGAAAACTCTGTATCTGCAAACGCTGTTTTACGCACTTTGAGTATCGAAATGGAGGAGTTGAGAGGTTAAATGAGCATAGAAAAATATGTGGCCAACACGGAGTTGCTAAGATTGTTATGCCAACTAAGGAGAAATCTATTGTTAGATTCAAGAATCATGAAAGGATGTTGAAATTACCTTATGTCATATACGCTGACTTTGAAAGCATTCTTACCCCTTACCATGGGTGTTCTTCTAATCCCGAAACGTCTTATACAGTTCCATATCAGAAGCATATTCCTATGAGTTTCTGTGTTTATGTCAAATCCTCAGCTACAATTGAAGGTTTACAGACTGGTCTTCCTACTGAACCCTATGTATATCGAGGATATAATGCTGCACCGAAGTTTATGGAGTATGTAAGTTCTCTCGCAAAGAAAATTAATGCTGTATACAAAACTGGTGCTCCATTAACTCTGACAGATAAGCAACAAAAATCATTCGAATCTTCTACAGAATGCTACTTATGTGGTAAAGAATTTACCGACGATAACTGGAAAGTACGAGATCATGATCATATAAGTGGTGAATATCGAGGAAGTCTACATAATCAGTGTAATCTAACCTGTAAAACGCCTAATTATATTCCTGTCTTCATACATAACCTGAGTGGATATGACTCCCATTTCATTGTTAAGGAGTTAGGCTGTACTAGCGATAGAGTAGAAGTTATTCCTAGCTCTGAGGAAAGTTATATATCATTTTCCAAGTATGTTGGTGACATTAAACTTCGTTTTGTGGATACCTATCGCTTCCTTAGTACCAGCTTGGATAAACTAGCAAAAAATCTAACATCATATCCTGAAACTCAGAAGTACTTTGGAGCAGAGAAGATCGATTTGATGATGCGTAAAGGTGTGTTTCCCTATGATTACGTTACATCATGGGATGTTTTGAGTGAGACAGAACTTCCTCCGAGAGAAGCATTCTACAGTAAGTTAAACAGAGAAGAAATTAGTGATGCAGAGTATCAGCATGCAAAAACCGTATGGAGTCACTTCAACATCAGAACACTAGGCGAGTACAGTGACCTCTACTTAACTTCAGATGTCCTTCTACTAGCAGATGTGTTTGAAACATTCAGAGAGCAGACCCTGAAAACCCATAAAGTTGATCCCGCACATTATTATACATCACCCGGACTTACGTGGGATGCAATGCTGTTGTACACACGAATTGAACTGGAATTACTACAGGATTATGACCAGCTACTCATGGTTGAAGCAGGTATAAGAGGAGGATTATGCCAAGTTTCTCATCGGTATGCAGAAGCGAACAATCACTACATGAAGGAGTATGACTCAAGTAAACCCTCTCAATATATTACGTACGAGGATTCGAATAACCAGTACGCGTGGGCTATGGGGAAGCCCCTTGCTTACGGGGGTTTTAAGTGGGTTTCTCCTGAAGATATCAACCTAGATATACTACGAGAAGATGACCCTCTCGGATACATCTTAGAAGTGGACCTTCAATATCCTACAGAACTCCATGACCTACACAATGATTTACCGTTCCTACCTGAGTGTATCAAGCCCCCGGGTTCTTCTACAAGGAAACTAATTCCTCACCTTGGATCACGAACTAGGTATGTGGTGCATTACATGACCTTGAAGCAGGCCCTTAGTCATGGGTTACAACTGACTAAAATCCATCGGGTGCTACAATTTCAACAGTCATGTTGGTTAAAGCCTTATGTGGAATTCAATAACCGGCTACGACAAGGATCGAGAAATGATTTCGAGAAGGATCTTTACAAGCTTTTTAACAATGCCATGTTTGGTAAAACTATGGAAAACATCAGAAACCGACTGAATATACGACTTGTCACCGATTGGAAGACATTGGAAAAACTGGTTGCTAAGCCTACATTTATTGATAGAACTATATATGGACCTAATCTGGCTGCAATACACATGGCGTCACGGGAGATAGTCTTCAACAAGCCTATATACATTGGGATGTGTGTGCTGGATATCTCGAAGACCTTGATGTATTGGTATCATTATGATGTGCTAATGCCGTATTACGGGCTTGAAAATCTGAAGCTCATGTACATGGATACTGACTCTTTCATCCATCGTGTGACTACCGGAGACATATACCAGGATAAGTTACGTTTTCTGGAACATCTGGATACTGCTGATTATCCTAACGAGCACATATGTCATTCTACAAAAAACAAGAAAGTGTTGGGAAAATTTAAAGATGAAGCCAATGGAAAAATCATTCGTCGTTTTGTTGGACTGAGACCGAAGATGTATGCACTCGACATCGATGGAGGCATAATCAAGAAGATAAAAGGCATAAAACATAGTGCCATTAAACAGTACATCACCTTTGAGAGCTATGTGGACTGTCTTAAAAGCAGAGAAATCATAAGAACGCCAATGAACCTAATTATGTCCCATCAACATAATGTTGCGTCAGTGGAAGTGAACAAAATATCCCTATCTCCACATGATGACAAGAGAGTAATTGCAGATGATGGAGTATCCACATATGCCCATGGACATTGTCATATTTTGAACGGCGAATGAAAGAAGGAACCCTAGAGCAGAAAAAAAACAATTTTCATTCCGAGAAATAAACACTAGAACGTAGCATTAAAATATCTAAGCATGAAAACAGCTGAATAATAAGAGCAGAGGAGGGCGTTAAGTCTACCGTTCAGAAAACAAATTCTGACGCTGGTCCCAAGTCCAGAGAAAAAAGACGAGGGACGTCTACCTCACCACATAAGCTAACTGAACACACTTTAGTTAATGTTAAAATAGGTAAATTTAAAAAGTAACTACTATCTCGTAATCTGAAATATCCTTGAAAAACTTCTTAATTAGTTATAAAATGAATTAAGTAACGTAACTTGGTCTAAAATATCCCTGAAACGCGCATAAACCTCATAACATCTGAAAAAGCATGGAAATAGCATTAGAACATTGGTTTATCGTAACGACTTATTACAAGACGATGCATAGGGGGTAAAAGCTTGAAAAAGACACAAGAGTACGAAGACATCAATCTGCATGAAAAAATGTAAGAAAACTGTACGCCTAGACCATTGCAAATATACCTCTAACAGTAAAGAAGATATCTCTAGCTGGCAAACTTTTAGCTATGAAGCCTATAGCTTTTAATCCTAGAGCTCCGAGATCATACCTCAATACCTAACCTCCTGATCCTACAGCTTTTAACCTCCTGACCAGCAGCCTTTAGCTATGAAGCTTAAAACACTTAACCCTAGAGCCCTCAGATCATACCTCCATACGTAACCTTCAGATCCTACAGCCTTAAACTCTAGACCGAGAGATCTAACCTTGAATCCATACGACCTAACCACTAAACCTACAGTCTTTAACCTTTAGACCTACGAGCTTAAGCTATGAGACTTATATCCTTTAAACCCCAGGCCCTAAGATCATGCCTCAAGACCTAGCCATGTGACCATAAGAGATGAGGAACATAGCCAAAATACATAGTCTTTCAGATCAAAAGGCTTAATCAAAAAGCCTAAGATATAAGCATAAGACCTCATAACATAACAAGGTAGAATAGAGTTCCTGAAAGCATAGAGAAGGTACGAAAAACAAGAAACCCTAGCAACAAAAGAACCTCAATTTTTAGGAAAAGAGAAGCAGATACACAAAGGGTTAAATTTACTGTATAAAGATCTGTAATCAGCATATATACCTCTTGCAGTGACAAAGATAGCTATAATATCGATATGCCTAAAAACTTTGCATCATACATACAAGTAGTTAGCATGAGAAAAGAAACATGCTTAGGATAGGTTAAGGAGGTAAAAACGGGGCAGCTTAAGAAAAGAGAACGAATGTTAATACCAGAATCAACTAGGTTCAACAATGATCAAGAAGCTAAAACCATGGGATATATTAGGTTAGGTTAAAGTGGTAGAATAGAGGAACTTAAGGAAAGAGAACGAATAGGTTAACAGGTGCAACAAAGGAAGCCACTAGCCAAACACAGCTAGGTTATAATAAGAATGATGAAAGAAGGTAGAAATGAAAGAGTATATTAGGTTAGGTTAGTTTATAATAGGATGACATAGTAAAGCATAAATGTAGTACTTGCCCCAAGATTAACCGCCTTTAATCGCTGGACTAGCAAACTTAACTTCAAAATTATAAGACCATACCTCAGCCTATAAAACATAGATAAAAGACCCTACGGTCTTTATCCTCTAGACCAACAACATTTAGCTATGAACCCTACAACCCTTAACCCTAGAGCTCATGCCACATTAAATCCTATAGGTATTAACCTCCCATACCAGCAACCCTACCTGTTAAAACCTGCAACCCTTAACCCTAGAGCCCCAGATCATACCTCAAGACCTAACCTCTAAATCCCACAGCTTTCAAGCTCCAGACCAACAGACTTTACCTTAAGAAAACCTGCAACCCTTAACCCTAGAGCCCCAGATCATGCCTCAAGACCTAACCTCTAAATCCCACAGCTTTCAAGCTCCAGACCAACAGACTTTACCTTAAGAAAACCTGCAACCCTTAACCCTAGAGCCCCAGATCATACCTCAAGACCTAACCTCTAAATCCCACAGCTTTCAAGCTCCAGACCAACAGACTTTACCTTAAGAAAACCTGCAACCCTTAACCCTAGAGCCCCAGATCATGCCTCAAGACCTAACCTCTAAATCCCACAGCTTTCAAGCTCCAGACCAACAGACTTTACCTAAGAAACCCTGCAGCCCTTAACCCTAGAGTCCCAGATCATACCTCAGGACCTAGTCTCTAAATCCTACAGCTCTAAACCATCCAGACCAACAGACTTCACCTCCAGACCAACAGACATCACCTGTGAAAAACCTGCAGCTCTTAGCACTAGACCCTCCTCCCAGATCATACCTCAGGACCTAACCATTAAATCCTTCAGATATTAACATCCCATGCCAACAGACTTTACCTAAGAAACCCTGCAACTCTTAACCCTAGAGCCTCAGATCATAGCTCAAGACAAGCTCTGATCATACCTCAGGACACAGCATTATAAGGTACACCAAATTAAGAGGATTGACTGCCTACCTAAACACTGTCTAAATCCACTAAACATACCGATTGCGCATGGCCGCCATCTTGCTCATTTGGGTCTGTTCTGGAACCGCTATTTTTAACCCACTGAAGATCGTTGTTTCTGGAAGCTTCACGGCTCGGAACATCATCCCGATTGTTCCAGACGTCAGGAGGAGGGGAAAGAGGCGGTACAGTGGCCAGTGATGCTTTTCGAACCATTCCCTCAGTGAACGCCACAAGATAAATGGGTAGGCGTGTGCTGAATGTCTCCTGTCGTCCACCTAACTGCCAGTCGGTCGTGCCTTCCGATAATTGGGTGACAGTATTCATCCAACTTTTCGTTTTTGGCTTATGTTGTTAACAACCTTTTTCCAATAAATACTTTTTTTCAAGGGGTCTAAAATGGTGAAATCTCAATGTCTAATTTTTGGATAGAATGTAATACTTTCTCTGCCTACTATATACGTGGTAGATAAAATAATAAATATTTTGCCATGTCCCTCCTTAATTATTTATTATATTCTATTTTTTTTTTCCTTTCCTTCTATGCCTGCCTTTTTCTTTTTCTCATTAGTTAAAAATTCTAAAAGTCAAATGTAAGATTAAATGTTGCTTCTATATAGTTGCATTAGTTTAGTTTGTTTATTTACTAGCTTAAACAAAATTCATAGGTACTCCCATTTAAAGTAAAAGTGGGCGACTGGGATTACTTTTTTAAAATCTGCTCCCTAGAGGATGGCAGTATATTGTTTTGGAATGGCCTAATAGGATTGTATTTCTTCAGTCTAAGTGACAGATCGAGCTTCTTTTCCGGAAAGGAAGCATATAATTG
Source organism: Mantis religiosa (assembly GCA_030765055.1). Taxonomy (NCBI): domain Eukaryota; kingdom Metazoa; phylum Arthropoda; class Insecta; order Mantodea; family Mantidae; genus Mantis; species Mantis religiosa. Next base: position 374,945,939 of record CM060950.1, read on the forward strand.
CTCCATTTCAGTCAATTTGTTGTTTCTTAAGTTAGTTTAAGATAGATTTATAACGAATGTGCACTGAAACTGCTCCAGAAACTTGTACAAAAGAAAATAGACTTTCATACATCCATAATCCTTCTTGTTGTTATGACGGTTACTTAATCAGTGCTGCCAATGGGCAAAAATAAATACTGCTACAACAGCAGGCGAAGTGAATTAAAATAAGGCTGGGGATTCAATTTTTCATTTCGTCCCTAACGTTTCTTTTTTTTTTAATTTGTTCCATTTATACCCCACCTTTAACATATTGGCGGCCGTTCTCCTTTGGAACATATCGAAGGTGTTAACTCGTATTCTTATTCGTTGGGTTTCTTAATCATTATATCACGCACACATTCGCACTCTCATTCATCCTTGTAGACTCTGGGGAAGATGAGGAATTATCTTGGTCGGAGAAAATCCCTACCCCCACCGCCGGGAATCGAATCCGGAACCCCTAGCACGGCAAGCGGGTGCGCTACCAACTGAGCTGCGGTGCCAACCACCCCCAACGTTGTCATGTCGTGCGATGAATGAAATGGGTGAAATGCTGTTCAAATGAGCTCACAAAAATGGAGAATGATACCACTGTGTGGGCACCGTGGGAAAGAAGCAATTCATATGTAGAAAATGTGTGTGAGATGCATAAAGATATGAATATACAAGTGTATCATTATTACATTATGTACTGAAACTGAATGTTCCACCGTTTTCCTTACTACTGATTCTCCGCTATGCCAACCCTATTGATCCTCCAACGTTGAATAAAAATGAAAACTGAAGTATACAGAAAATTCTTTATCAAAAACCTTGGCATTTAACATAATCTAGAATGTCCAGGCATGTAAAGTAAAAGTTTTAACATTTACGTGGCAAATAGTGCTTTTATGAAAGATTTTCAAAATAATGATCCGATTCACCCACCCTTACCTTATGCACTCATTCTTAATTTCTTAAATAACTGTTTATGTTTCTGTTTTATCCGTATATGTTAAGTCTACGTGTTTTACAAACAACGTCTGAAATATTCACAAAATGCTTCCCCTTCAATGCAGAAATCTTTCAATTTGTAATCCTTCCAGTAGTCTCAGGAGAGTATAGTTTCTGTATATTGTCGCCAGGACATTGTTGATTGGAGGCGGCGCGGGCAACGAGATCAAAGAGACGGCAGTGCAGTTAGGATTAAAAGGTCGCCGAAATGGTGGGCGGGAGGAGTCGGATTTCTCGAGAGTTCGGCTTTGTTCTAGCCGGGTCTCGATTATTTGAGATATTTCTGGTGTGTTAGAAATCTATAAAAAGGCAGCCCGCCCGCCAAAGACAGTCAGTCGGTAGTTGAACGCGTGCGGGTAAGCAGCTGTGTTTGTTGACCCTATATATTGTATTGTGTATGTGTACGAAGCGTATTTCTACGGAAATAAAGTGCAATTTTTGGTGTTTGTAGCCTGGACTTTTGATTTCACGAACCCACAGAGTTACAATTGGTGTCAGAAGTGCGACGACATGGAGGCTGCATTGGAAAAGATTTTGGAGAAGATGATGAAAATAAAGGCCGAACTGACCTCGGCCGCAGAACTGAAGGAAATGAAGACCGAATTGACCGCGGAAATTAAAGCGGCAAACGAGGTTTTCATCGCAAAGTTTGAAGAGCAGTTGGCCGACGTGAAGGAGGACGTCACGGAGCTTGGTGAGCTCGTCGAAGACCTGGCGAGCCGCGTTAACGACCTGGAGGAAAATGCCGACAGTAACACCAAGTCCCTAAACGCCATGGTAGAGGACATCGTCGGCAGGAATTTGAAAGACTTGAAGGCCGACGCGCTGGGACGCGACACACCTGCGCGCGTCAAACCTCCTAAATACGACGGCGCGACAACTTTCGAAGTCTTCCACCGTCAATTCGACACCGCGGCCAAACACAACAAGTGGTCACCAGAGGAAGAGGCCCAACAGCTAATAGCTAGTCTCCAGGGACGGGACACAGAAGTCCTGAACGTAGTCCAGACAGCGGCGGCGCCCAAGGAAATCTGGGAGGCCCTAGAGAATCGCTTTGGAAATCACCACTTAGCCACAGCGTACCGCAGCCAGCTGAAGTCAAGGTCACAGCAGCCACAGGAGACGCTGCAGGAGTACGCCCTGGCAATTGAGCAGCTCGCTTGCAAAGCCTTAGTCGACCTCCCACCAGAGTTCGTATCCCGGGAAGCCACCTACAACTTTGTCGACGGGGTGCGAGACACGGAGATTCGTCAGCGCGTAATGCTCGGCGACTAATTAACCAACCACGAGGCGCTAACGGCAGCGCTGAGGATGGAGGCAACCAAGGTAATAGCTATCCCGACGTCGAGAACGAAGAGTGTCCGCTACACCGGAGAAAGAAGACCCGCCGAGGGACGCGGGCGAAGACCTAGCGGCCTGTGTTGGGGGTGTGTACAGCAGGGACACCTGGAGAGAGACTGTCCACACCAGGAAGAGCAGCCAGAAGAACGAGTAAGGGCCGTCGTGGAGAGGGGCACGTCGGCGCCATCACCACCATCCCCTCGAGTGACACTGCGCGCCGTCAGCATATGTAAGTCAGCTTCATCGCGGGCGGTTGGGTAAGAGAAAAGCCGTGCCGCGTGCTGGTGGACAACGGAGCAGAAGTGGCCGTCATCAGGGGTTTGCCGACAAGGAAACCAAGCCGACCGTACCAGCTTGTGACGGGTTCGGGTGACACCTTGCCTGTGGACAAGGAGACCCTACTGAACATGCCCTTGGGACGGAGTGTCGTGCGTCAATGGGTGTTCGTCGCGAAGGTGGCTGAGGAGGTTATACTGGGATTGGATGCCCTCAGGAGCCACGAAGCGACGGTCGACCTCGGCAGGAAGGTCCTGCGGCTGAATGGAGTAGAAATGATACTCCGGCAGCCCGAAGAGCGCCATGAAATTTACAGGGCAAGTGACTACGACCGCAGGGACGACGTGCTCCACCGCATCGACACTGGAGACGTTCGGCCTACTCGGCATCATCTAGATGCGTTCCGCTGGCGAAAAAGCAGCGATACGGGATATGGTAGATGACATGAAATCCAAGGGAGTGACTGAAGAGTCTGACAGCCCTTGGTATTCCCCTGTAGTTCTGGTGACACAGAAGAACGGCGAGCTACGATTCTGCGTAGACTACAGGAAGCTGAACACTGTCACCCGGAAGGACTGTTTCCCCTTACCCAGGATTGACGACACCCTGCACGCGCTAACTGGTGCACAGTGGTTCTCGAACCAGGAAATGTAGTCGGGTTACTGGCAGGTGGCTCTAAACCCGAGAGACAAGGAAAAGACTGCATTCTCGACAGGGCAAGGGCTTTGGCAGCTTACAGTTAGCCCTTTGGCCTCTGCAACACACCAGCCACATTCCAACGCCTCATGGAGTCAGTGATGAGAGGACTGACTTATGACACCTGCCTGCTATACCTGGACGACATCATCATCGTCGGTAAGACCTTCGAAGACCATCTGGAAAACCTGAGCAAGATACTACAGAGACGGCAGGCAACCAACCTGAAGCTGAACGTGAAGAAGTGCCAGCTCTTCCGCAAGGAAGGAAACTACTGGGGCCACATAGTCTCACCAACCGCAGTGGCCACAGACCCGGAGAAGACCCAGGCTGTGAGAGATTGGCCTGGGCCAAAGGATAAGAGAGAATTGCGCAGTTTCCTAGGGCTGTGTAGTTATTACCGTCGTTTTATCAAGGGGTTCTCCAACATCGCCAAACCTCTCACCCGCCTGACTGAAGAACACCGACCCTATGTGTGGATGGAGGACGCCGGAGATGCTTTCCACCTGAAGAAGACACTGTACAGTGCTCTTATTTTGGGATTCCCACTGCCAAGTGGCTCCTTCATTGTGGACACTGACGCCAAGGACCACTGCATTGGAGGTGTCCTATTCCAAGTCCAGGACATCCACGAGTGGGTGATGGCCTCCTACAGCAAGACGCTATCCAAGGCAGAGAGGAACTACTGCGTCACCCGGCGAGAGTTACTGGCGGTAGTAAAGACAATGGAGCACTTCCGCAAGTACCTGTACGGTCAGCCATTCCACCTGACGACTGGCCATTCCGCCCTAACCTGGCTATTGAGCCCTAAGAACCTGGAAGGCCAGAAGGCACGTAGGGTCCAGAGGCTGCAGGAGTGCGACTTCACCTCGGAGCATCGTAGAGGGAAGATCCACAGCAACACAGACGCTATGTCCCGTAGACCCTGCCCAGAGGAGTGCGGCCAATGCACAAGAGTGGAAGAGAAGAAGCGCGCTGCAGCTGTGCGAGTGGTCATGGCAGTTCCTGCGTTTGGCTGGGATAGCCCAGGCTTGAGGAGGGAGGAGCTGGTGGACGCAGACTTGCCGCCACTCTTGAGAGAAGTGGAGGCAGGGACAAGACCAACCTGGGAGAACATCGCACTGAGGAGCGCCACCTACAAGTCGTACTGGGCCCAATGGGACTCGCGGAAGACAAGAGAGGGCGTCCTGTTCCTGGTATGGGAATCGCCTAATGGGAAGACAAACAGAGAACAGTTGGTACTTCCCCGAAGCAAGGTCCCGGAAGTCTTGGATGAAGTGCACACCGGTACTTCAGGAGGACACCTGAAAACAAACCGAATGATTGACAATCTCCGGCAGCGCTACTACTGGCTGAGGCTCCGAGCAGACGCTGAGAAATGGTGCTGTCAATGTCATGTGTGCGCTGCGAGTCGCGGCCCCTAGACTGGGAGCCGGTGTCGCATGTAGCAGTAAAGCTTCGGAGCGCCATTCGAAAGGATCGCTGTCGACATAGCTGGACCGTTCCCAGTTTCCGACCGAGGCAACAAGTGCCTGATGGTGGGCGTGGAATACTTCACCAAGTGGCCGGAGGTGTATGCCATTCGGAACCAGGAGGCAAAGACAATCACAGACTGCCTTGTGGAGCAAGTGTTCTGCCGTTAGAGCTCCACAGCGACCAGGGTACAAATTTTGAGTCGAACCTGATGAAGGAGGCACTAGAAAGGCTTGGGGTGAACAAGACCCACACCACACTCCTACATCCACAGTTGGACGGCATGGTGGGGAGATACATCAAGGCCTTAGAAGAGCACCTGAGGAAGGTCGTGGCCAGCCATCAGCGAGACTCAGACGTCAAGGTGCCACTGTTTTTGCTGGCCTACCGCTCGTCTACACACGACACCACTGGGATGGCGCCAGCCAGCTTAATGTTCAGCCGAGAGTTACGCCTCGCTTGTGATCTGGCTTTTGGAGGCCCCCAGACGCAAAACAGCCAGCAACCGACTATGTGGAGAACCTGGTGGACCATCTCCATGACATGCATGAGATGGCTCGTCAAAACATCCAGAAGGCGAGCGACCGCATGAGGACCCAATACGACAGGCAAGCCAACAGCAAAGGGTTCCAGCATTGTGACCTAGTGTGGTTGTATCGCACTAACCGGACCAAGGGATGATGCCCGAAGCTCCAGCAGCCATGTCAAGGACCGTACCGGATGGTGAAGAGGATTAACGACGTGGTCTACCGTATCCAGAAGGTGCCCCGAGGGAAGATGTTGGTGGTACACCTGGATCGCCTGGGCCGTTACATTAGTTCTGTTTGGGACGACCAAACTTAAGGAGGTGGCGGTGTCGCCAGGCCGTTGTTGATTGGAGGCGGCGCGGGCAACGAGATCAAAGAGACGGCAGTGCAGTGTGAAGATAAAATCTCGCCGAAATAGTAGGCGGGAGGAGTCGAATTTCTCGAGAGTTCGCCTTTGTTCTAGCCGGGTCTCGACTGTTTGAGAAATTTGTGGTGTGTTAGAGATCTATAAAAAGGCAGCCCACCCGCCAAAGACAGTCAGTCGGTAATTGTGTTTGTTGACCTTGTATGTTGGATTGTGTATGTGTACGAAGCGTATTTCTACGGAAATAGAGTGCAGTTTTTGGTGTTTGTAGGCTGGACTGTTGATTTCACGAACCCACAGAGTCACAATATTAATTTTTATGAATTGCAAAATGCCAAAACAAAAAGTGTATAGTGCTGTATGTTTAAGACAGCATATAACAGAATTTGGTAAACAAGTATTTCCTACTGATGGGAGTGTATTATTGTGCAATGTGTGCAAACCTGAAGTTGCTGTAGATAAAGGTTTCACAATACAACCTTTTGGGCATGTGAAACATTTGCAGACTCTTCAAAATATGAACAAAAGAAAACTGTCTTATTTGTTGTTACAACAAATTGCTTCCAAATCAAATAGTAAATCATTTTATTTTTTAAAGAATTATGTGAAGTGTTGGTCAGTACAAATATTTAACTAGAAAAATTAAACACTACCAAACTATGTGATTTCCTTGAACACCATATAAGTCATACTGTTCCATCCATGACTTTTGTGCCACATGTATACTCCTCCACAGGAGAGAAAGTCTCTGAGGGATGAGACGCAGGGAGATCGGAGACGGTTCCCACATCCTCCCTGGACAGGTTTATGACACCCCATGTTAGTACAGTTACAGACCATTCAAAAACATTCTGACGGCTTCTACTTTTGTGAATGAATCTTCTCGGTTTTAGTGTACAGAGTGAATAGGGCACATGTTTTTTAACGGTTCTGCTCCTTGTGTAGCATGTATTCCCTGTCACACACATTCGGTGTTTTTGTACCACTGTATAAGAGAGCACATTCCTTACAGGGACCTTCTTTGCGTTGCTGGACTATAGATGTTCCATGTACACTCATTTTCTTGAAAGAAAATAGAACTTATAGGAAATAATTATATAAATTAAATATCCTGATTGATTATCAATTTTTCTTTTTAGTTTTAATTTATAGTAATTATGAAATCATTAGAAATATACATCACCCCAAACATCTTTGAGCTAATACCACTGTCTTCAAGCATGATGATTGTATTTCTACTATATAGAATTAATGAGGAATACTACCTTTTAGTAAACAAGAGATTCAACATATACATAGCTTTACATTTCAGGCAGATTTGGAGCATTTTATGTATTCTGTTGTGTCTTGGAGATTTTAGGAATTGTATGTTTTTAGTACGCTTCTCATATAAATAACTTTTACATTTGAAACAATTTCAAAGAAAATACTCTTGTTTAACATTTACTAACCCTTGTTTATGCAGCCCTAGCATTAAAACACACTTATTATGATGCTGTAAATTGTGTGCATTTGGTCTAATTCTGAAATGACATAATTACCTAGCAATACGTATGTGCATATCTAACAAATTTTACAGTTCACCATCTACAAATCTTTTTTCTTTTTGTAAATTTCTTTTGACACTTGTGGAATTAATAAACCCATATACAACCATATTTTCAATACAATTTCTTTTATATTTACCAACCATCTTTCTTTAAAAATGATCAAATCAAGAAAATAGTGTTTCCTTAGCAAACCTATTACTTCATATATTACATAATCCCTTGTATTGCCTGCCTCGGTAGCGTGGGATAGAATATCTGCCTCACGTTCAAGAGGTCCCAAGTTCGAATCTCGGTCAGGGTGGGTTACCTGGATGAAATTTTTTTCGGAGTTTTCCCTTATCCTAAAAGACAAATGTCGGGTAACTCTAAGCTCAAATGGCCCTGGGCTCATTTGAGCATCGTTTCATCCATTACATTCATCATCCTATATGACTTAACGTTGGAGGACGTAAATTACTAAATAAAAAAAATCTCTTGTATCTAATACATACTTATCAGTTATTTGCACCTAATTTAGTGCTAGAACTCCATAAAACATTGTATCTCACATGTGTATCAGCTTCATTGTAAACACTCATGAAAATTAGTGAATTAGCAATTGCTCATATGCTAAATATTTACTCATGTCAGAATCACCAAAATTATATACTAGATACAGAAACAGCAATCAAACAGCACTTTAACTTATTTCTCTGTCATATTTGTACATCCATTTAATTTTTATGAAGATATAGATTTTATTTATTTTTAGCAGCAGCTTTTAATTTTGTTTTAATTTGTAAGCCCAGGAAACTTGACATTTTCAAGTGCATGCTGATGGATCTGACTGATGTAAACTATGCAAGAAATAAAATTGCAATTTCAAATTTCAGTACATGAGATTTAATTCCCAAATTCCTAAAATCATCCTTGTTGCTGTTGTGTGGTGATGGCCAGATGTGTCGTTCACAAGGTCACTTGAGTAAGTAAATCAGTAGGTAAAATAAGACACAAGTTAACTTAAACAAACCTAAGCTTGTGCCTTCAGGCTTCTTATCATTGCATACGCAGAAATACTTTGTTTGCACATAAAAAATTTCTATAGCAATTAGATGTGTAAACCACGTACAATATTAACATAAAGCTATGGTCAGTGCTATACTCAAATCAATTCATTATCTGTGAGTGTGATAATGAGCAACTGTGTCTTCACCAATCATAAAAACTAAAAAAGACAAACCTTTAAACATTTGAAAGAAGTTGATTAATGCAATGAAATAGTTTTATGATAAAAGTTTTGCATCATCCTAGGTGTTTAAATATTTATTTTTAATTTTAGTGCCAAGCTGTTGAGTAAATTGTATCTGCTACAATTGACTCTAACCACTTATCCAGTAATGTTTAAAATACTATCAATACTACCAATCCACATCCTTTTTCTAAATCATCCTATGATCTAAGATTTACATTGGAGACTCCTACTCATAACATCTGTCAACTGACCATTTCCATTTGGATCTAACCTTCCATACAAATTCTCCTAATCTGACTCTGATTGGTAAACATTTTCTCTATGAGTACAATACTTTTATTTCTCAGCCCCTTTTGTCTAATCACTTTTTCCCTCAATTCATCTGTATCGCTACATTCCAATATAATATGCTCTTCATCCTCTTTGTTCCCACATATTTGCAGTAACCTTGCAGTACACTACCCCTTAGACCTCTCAGTTCCCAAACCCCTAATCTGTACCATGCTATCGCTTCTCTTTCCCATTTATTACTGATTTCAAAATACTTTTCTGACCTTGATTCTATTCCAAACATCCTAACAAGAACCAGTTACCTTTCCTCTTCCAACTCAGCCCACATAGTTTGACGAACCATATCCTAAATGAGTGTTCGGAAGCTTTCACGGCCGGGGTCAGAATTAATATAAGAGATTCCTTCCGGGCTTTGGAGCCGTGGTCTGATGGAGTTAAGCTGTCCATACGTTTCGTCCATCCCTGCGGTGGACATCATCAGTGGCATGGTCTTAATCTTCTAGGTGAAGGTTCAGGCACAACTGAGACGCTCGCTAGAGGTGTCGTATTTATATCCTGGTTGGACGTACTGGATTGGTGCGGCTGGAGAGGGGGTGTGTCCTCGGTGGGTGGGGTTTCCCTGTACTGATAGTTGATTGGCTCTCGTGATTTTTCTGCCTTTTGGTTTTGTTTTAGCCGTTCCAGTATCGGATGCCAGATGTTGTTCAGTTTAAGAGCCTCTCCCTTTCTGTTGAAATTGTTGGAGTGTTTATAGATTTCAATAGCTTCGCGTTGTAGTCTGGCGTGGTAGTGTGGTGTAGAAGAAAGCACCTTTGTCTCCTCATACTGGATAATATGTTCACCATCGGCCCAAATGGCATGTTCCGCGACCGCAGACTTGTCCCATTGTCCCAGACGGCAGTTACGCTTGTGTTCTGAAAGCCGGGTGTTGAAACTGCGTTGTGTGGTACCGACGTATACAGCACCGCAGAAACAAGGAATACGGTAGACACCGGCTAAAGCGAGAGGGTCCCTAGGGTCTTTGGATGAGCGTAATAACGACTTAATCTGCCTAGTGGGCTTGAAAATAGTTCTAACCTTAAAGCTTTTAAGCAGGCGCTCAATTCTGTCCGTCACATTCTTAAAATATGGCAGGAATGCAATGCCTTTGTATTCATGCGGACTATTCTCGCAGATGGCAGGGCGAGATTTACGTGGTCGCGTAGCTCTGCGGACTTCACGAGCTGTGTAGCCGTTGGAACGTAAGACCTGTTGGAGGTGACGGAGTTCCTGTTGTAATGAGCCGGGTTCACAGATGCGGGTAGCGCGGTCCGTGAGGGTTTTAATGATAGCACGTTTCTGTTTAGGGTGATGGTTGGAATTTTTGTTCAGATATCTCTCTGTATGGGTCGGTTTGCGGTATACCTTGTGTCCAAGTGTCCCATTTGGTTTTCTACTCACCAGAACGTCTAAAAATGCCAGTTGTCCATCTTCTTCTTTCTCCATAGTGAACTGAATACGCGGATTGATGCTGTTGAGATGCTGAAGGAACCCATCAAGAGTAGATTCACCATGACTCCATACAACAAAAGTGTCATCCACATAGCGGTACCATTTTGACGGTTTGTAAGCAGCAGAGCTCAGAGCCTGGGCCTCGAAGGACTCCACGAACAAATTGGAAATTACCGGGCTGAGTGGGCTGCCCATGGCGACTCCGTCATTTTGTTCAAAGTACTCATGTTTCCACTGAAAGTAAGTGGTGGTGAGCACATGACGAAATAGCGCCAGTATATCCTCCGGAAACAGACTTTTCAGGTTGGAGATGGCGTCACTTACAGGGACCATGGTGAAGAGAGAAACGACATCAAAGCTGACGAGGATGTCTTGAGGCTGTAGAGTGATGGTCTGTAGCTTCTGGATGAAATGGTGCGAATCCTTGATGTAAGTGTCTGTGGAGCCAATGTGCGGTTGCAATAAGTTTGCCAAAAATTTTGCGACGGTGTAGGTAGGGGACCCAATGCTGCTGACGATGGGCCGTAGTGGCACATTTGTTTTGTGGACCTTCGGCAGACCGTAGAATCTTGGAGGTAGAGCTTTAGACCTAGTGATGCGGCGTTTATCCTCAGGTAGTAGGGAGGACGATTTTATCAGCTTGTTGGTTTTCCGTAAAATGCTGGAAGTAGGATCGCGTTGAAGCTTCCGGTAGGTACCGGATTGTAAAAGCTCCAGGATTTTGCTTTCATAGTCTAGCTGGTTCAGGACGACCGTAGCATTGCCTTTATCCGCAGAGCAGACAATGATGTCCATGTTTGCATTAAGATTCTTAAGGGCCATTCTTTCTGCGTGTGTCAGGTTGCTTTTTGGAGGTCTGGCCCGTTGAAGGATCCTGGCGGATTCTCGGCGAACTTCCTCCGCAGCAAAAGTCGGAAGAGAGCGTATTCCAGACTCGATGTTTGCAATAATCTCTTCCACCGGTAAGGAAGGCGGGATCACAGCGAAATTGCCTCCTTTGGCGAGGACACACCCCCTCTCCAGCCGCACCAATCCAGTACGTCCAACCAGGATATAAATACGACACCTCTAGCGAGCGTCTCAGTTGTGCCTGAACCTTCACCTAGAAGATTAAGACCACGCCACTGATGATGTCCACCGCAGGGATGGACGAAACGTATGGACAGCTTAACTCCATCAGACCACGGCTCCAAAGCCCGGAAGGAATCTCTTATATTAATTCATATCCTAATTACTTAATAATTACTTAAGGGGGAACCGAAGTGCTAAAAGTGATTTTCTAAACTAATAAAGCTAGACCCTCCAATTTTTGTACAGACATTATTAGTAACTAACTAACTAGTGTGTGTACCAACTTTCATTTCAACATGTAATTGCATTCTTGATATATGAATTTATTTATACAATTTTATTACCTAAAATCAAAATCTATCTTCTCCCTCAGGTATTAAATTCCTTAATACCTTGGTAACAAATTAAAGGAGCAGATTTTTAAATTTCTGAATAATTAATTAAAAAACAAAATATTTTCCAAGGTGATAAAAGCTTAAAAAATCAGCGCTAAATTATAGTAATTATTTCTTAAAAATTAAACTATGACCCATATCAAATTTCCCTTACACCACTTTGTTGCACAGATTTTAAAATGTATTGTGCACAATTTTCAGAGCTCTAGCTATAATATTCTGGGAGAAGATAGATTATGAATGTGCAAAGATAATAAAAAAAGCAGATATGTATATATACAAATATAACAATTTGTAACTTAAAACTTCACTTATAAGAAATGATAATGATTATCTTATAAATTGTCTGGTATCATGGTTTCACGTAAAACTTTTACATATCCTCAGCCGCCTTATAAGATAAATGAAGTTTTAAGCTACAAATTGTTATATTTGCATATATTTGTTTGCTTCACTGTTAATAGCCTCATATTTTATGTATTTAAAAAAATTTGAACTTCAAAAAATGGCTTTAAAGTTTCGCATGCAGTTTACATCAAAATATTTAATTTCATTACCTTAGAAATCTCCAGCACTGTAACTTACTCCTTCTTCCATGCTAGCAGCCTCTTGAGCATTCAATTTGGCCAGTTTTATAGTCTGGCGAGCTTTCTTATTTTTAAATTCTGCAATGGTCTGCACTTCTTACTCTCCTTTGGAGGCATAGGTGAGCAATTTGTTTTTGACTGGGTAACTGGAGACATTCCTGATAAGTTTTGGGTTTCTTCTAATGTTTTGTTACAGCCAACATTGAATTCACATACTGCCAGACCAACAGCATACTCCACTCTTCCGTTACAGACAAAAATTGTTTTAGGACACTTCCGCCATATCATGCAATGTAGAGATTCATTGGAATTTTGAATTTTGCCTAAGAGACATCTACTCAATGGATGATCAGAGGCAAGTCTCTGGTAAACAGGAATTATTTTTGTCAAATATTCCTTTCTGAAAGGAGTCCCTACATTTTCATGATGTGGCGTAGGCTGCTTAGCTTCAGCGATGGATCTCTGATGGAAGAACCATGAATGTGTCCCTGTAGGACATTTATTGTGCTGAGGCTTTTCATTAGTTGACATGCTATGGTACAAAGTAGCATATAGTGATGTCTTCATTCCATGCGAGTCACTAATATTTCAACGGATGACCAGGTCGTAGTACCATGCCCTTTGCCACCAAGTCTAAAACCCTCAGCATACAATTTAATCCTTAGATTACACAGTGCAGTGTTCAATTGTTTGCCAACATGGCTAATGCATTCCTCTTTCTCAATTTTAACTCCAGGACCATATGGTTGCATTTCAACTAGTTTGGAATATGTTTCAGGGTCACCATCAGACAGAACAATAGTGTAGCGTAGGCCAAACCTTTCAGACATTTGCCAGAGTTTATCAGCTGCATCCAACTCCATTGCCCCAGATGATCCAAGATGGTTTACATCACACTTTGAAACATGTCCTTCATACCAGAAATGGAATTCACGAGAAGTTTTCCCAAGTTCCTTCTCAGAGATCTTACATTTCTGACAGTACTTGGACATGACTTCAAAGTCAATGACAGCCTGTGAGCAGGTCAATAACACAAACAACCATATTCTGATGTGTGCCCATGGGTCAACCAACTTCCATCATATGATACAGAAATATCTAATGGAGAAGTGATAACCCTTCCAGCCAGGTCAGAATAAGCTTTCCTGAGTTCACTTCGTGCTTCCTCTGAAAGAGTGAGTACACTTCCAGAAGTTGCAACCTGCAGGGAATTAGCATGATCATAAAATAATCTATCTGATAAACAGTTCATATTCATGATCATACTAAACTGTTGAAGTGCACTATGACCCATACTGAGGTGAATGAAAGCTTGTAATACATTTATTCACATCGGAAGGTTCTAGTGTTTTTGCTCCCTTAGGTTCAAGCCTTTTAGATGTATTCACTGAAAAAAGCAGTCTCAGTACACTTTTCACATTCCACTTTTAACTGAGAAGCAAAACCAGAGGTGTGAAGCATCTCCAGATTCAGACGTTTATGAAAACAATGTGGGCAAGCTAAACCTTTAATTTATTTCAACTGGCCAAAATCTAAAATAATATATTTACTCTCACCTACATCCTCCTCTGGTTCAAAGTTACTGCACTGCATCTCCAGTTTAGAAAGTCTTGTGTTTTTCTGTTGCAGGGCTACAGGTTCAGTTACTTCTTGATTTACTTAACTGATAAAATAAGACCTGAAGCTTTCCTGGCGACGAATATGTTCAAGTTCTTCTCGGGAAGCAAGCCAGGTGAAAAGACGATTAGAGATGCACACTCCCGAAACCTCGATTTCTCATTGTCTTTTCATCTGGCTTACTTCCCGAGAACTTGAGCTTACTTCAACTGGTGTTTTCCCCATCTGCATTTATTAATTTTCAAAATGCGGTTCTACCACCCTTCTTACCCTTCGGCATTCTAAAACAGCGAAGTAATACAGTACCATACAAATGAATATGGTTATCTAAACCTCTCACAACACATAATTCTTCTTGGTAGGTTTACTGAAATAAACTATCACAACTTACGTGTAATTTTGGGCAAAAATGGACACTCGAACGCCATAATCATAATATATAGAGGAGAAAACCTAATAATTAAACTTTGATTGCCAAGTATCACTTCCAAAGTACTAGAAAAAACAGCACAAAGAAACATAGACACACCATAAAAAGAGATATCGTGCCATTACACAGGAAATACATTCAAGGAAAGAAACAAAAGCATCCGGAAAAATTACTACGATCTAGGCACAGCATCTAGGGGATTCAGATGAAAGCTTGTTAAAATAGGTTATGGTTGTTTAATGCTATTTTACAATTTACCGCGTAGTTTAAAATCAAATCGTTCGTAAGTTCTGTGATTTCAAACATGTGGGCGTGCCAATTAAAGCATACAGGGTAGGCATTTTTTCATTCATTCATTCATTCATTCAAGCAGCTGGCGGCTGACTGAGGGTCAGCACGATGTGTGTCATTCGTGTACCTGTCCTACACGGACTTAACCACTTAATGACAGGAAATGTGGGGTTTTGCAGGTTGGTGGTTTAAGATAATGTAGATGAAAAGAAGGGAGGTAGCCGTAGCTCCTCATGGTAGCCAACTCGGGTGCAACGCTATGTTAGCACCGCTGGTGTGATAATTTTCAGGAAGAGTTTAATTTAGAATGTCTATTAAATTCAAACAGTAGTGATTTTAGGCTGAAATAAGTACTCTATTGTTACCGGGTGTGCCCGCATGCCATGCGGGGAAGCCGGTATAGCTTGTAGCGTCTTTCGGTTGTTCTGTAGTTCCCTAGAGACCTAACCAGGGCGCTCTGATGTTGAGGCAAACTCGCGTAGAATTTTGTGGCCCGGCGCCTAATGACATCTTCCACATAGTGGAGAGATGAGGCTTCATGAAGGTATCTCACGGGAAACCTCCAGCAAACAGAACAGATGGCCCTAAGACATCTATTTTGTACACGCTGAATTTGACGCAGATTGGATCCTGCGGCCATGCCCCAGATCTTACAAGCATAAAGCATGATTGGGAGAATTAAAGCCTGAAAAAGGCGCAACTTAAGGGGTGTCGGCATTCCTGAGCGCATCATGAGGTATAACGAAGCCGAAGCTCCGCATGCCCCATGAGTCACCTCCTGGATGTGACCCCGAAAAGTTAGGCCCTTGTCCAGCTTTACACCTAAGTATTTTAGAGAATTTGTCCACTCTATCCTTCTGCCAGAATAATTAAAGGCGGGGAGGTTGGCGGGAAAGTGACGCTTAGTGAAGAGTATAGCTTGGCTTTTCTCTGGGTTGATAGACAATCGCCAAAGCCTACACCATCATGAATGAGGCTTAGGTGTCGCTGTATTGGGTTGAAGGCTCTGCGTGCGTTTCTGTTTTTGTTGTATAATAACACGTCGTCCGCATATTGGGCAATGTTGACGTGTTGCTCCGTGGGGAGATCCGCCACGTACACGCTAAAGAGTGTAGGGGATAAGACAGAGCCTTCTGGGACGCCTCCTCTGATGGGTCGTCTGGTAGAAAGCTTTCCCGCCACAACAACTGTGAAATATCTGTGTTTAAGGAATGAGTGTAAGATGTGTATCATGTGTGCAGGAAGCCCCAGGGTGATTAGTTTGTGTAGGAGGCCTGCATGCCAGGTGGTAGAGAAGGCCTTCTCGACATCCAGAGATACCGCCGCAGTGAATGCCCTTTCCTGGAAACCCAGGGCAGCGGCCTCCACCAGACGGAGCAACTGCTGTGATGTCGAGTGCCCAGGACGAAAACCAAACTGATGGGGAGGAATAGCTTGAATGTCCCCCAGTAGGGGCGACAAGCGGGCTAAAACAAGCCTCTCGAAAACTTTCGAGAGGACTGACAGGAGGCTAATGGAGCGGTAACTGGCGGGGAGAGCCGGATTTTTACCGGGCTTCAAAATGCAAATCACCCGAGCCTCCCTCCACTGCCGTGGAAAGTGGCCCAGGGCGAGACACATATTAAAAACCCGAGTAAGCAAAAGAACGGCTTTGAATGGAAGATGGCGGAGCATGATAGGTGTCAACCCATCAGGTCCCGACGCTTTTTTGGGATTTAGACGCCGGAGTGCGCCCTGGAGCTCACTGGGTCTAATGACAGGTAGTCGGTCCGCCTCAGCAAGAGGACGTCGAAGGTACTGACGAACATCCCGCTTGACGCGGCCAGTGAAGTCTAGGTCCTGGGGGTCATCTCGTGGCCTCATGGTCCTCTCTAGGTAGTCGGCAAACACATTTGCTTTAGCTTGGGGTTCGTACACCAGGTCTTGGGTGCCTTGGATAGGGGTGTTTGGTGCTCCTCCACGATTCCGGAGTCCTTTTGCAAGCCTCCACGCCTCGCCATTCTCAAAATTCACTCGAGACATCAGCTCCTCCCACGCGCGCACACGGTGCTCGCGTAGTCGAAGTCGAACCTCTCGGCGCAAGCGCGCGAGCAGAACCTGATTATGACGAGTGCGGTGTCGCTGATATAGTCTGCGAGCCGCCCAAGAGCGGCGAATGAGAAGATGGATGTCTAGTGGGATGACGTGAGGGTGTAGAGGTGCTGGAGTGTGAACGGTGAGGTTGCGAACTGTTCGTCCTACGATGGAGGTGAAGGAGGAGATCGCCGTCTCCAAGGTCGGTATATCTGTAATGTGTGGGTTAGGAGGTATGGAGTCATTTAAGCAGACCCGTACGCAATCCCAATCGACTTCACGGTTTTGAACCGTGAATTCATGACTGACAACCCGTAAGTTTACCTCAGCCACAAAGGATAGGCATTTAAAACGTGCAGAACTTTATAAATGGCATCCAAAACATGTGTTCCAATTTCCCTCCGGACATGAAACTTTGTAGATAGGTAATATAAATTATGGTGCATTTTTTGCATCAAAAACCCAAAATTCAGTTTTTTCCTCGCGAAAATGGCCCCCTTAATTAATTACTTAATCTATTTCTTTAATATATAAGATTTGACTTACCATGGGAATGTGTGCTGACGGATGACTCATCATTGATGTAACGTATCATTTTTAAAATTTGTATTTCGTCATCCCCATCATCCTCTGCTGAAAAATTGGTAACTTCTATTATTTTCTTGGGAGACCCGGTGTCGCTGTTTTTACCAGACATTACTAATTACAAATATATATTATTGGTATTCAACCAATGCGTTCATACAAATTGTATGAAAGCTTTGCTGATGCCTAGCTACAGATATTGATTTTAGTAACTTTAAATCACCCTTAGCAACAAGCAAAAATGTGCAGTATTTATACGAAGTAGGGTTTACACAGACGCATGAGTTTCACTCCAGCAGACCTTGACTGTTATATTAGTAGGTAAACGTTTGTTTGAAAATAGATATAATTCAGCTATGTATTGCCTTAATTCAATTTATTTTAAGTTGATTCTTTCTTTAGTGACTGTTGTTGTGGTGAAAGTGTTAGCAAGTGTCATAAGTTAACCTTATTCGTGTTATGTATGTTAATTTATAACCTCAACACTCCGCCTGTTTTAAAATCGAGTGTTTTGCAGTTAGTTGTATTAGCTAGCCTTTGTTTATTGTTCTAGTTGTTCCAGGGGCTAGTTTCCGGTGCCGTATCAAGGTTACCGAAAGGGCCAGTGGTGAATATATTGCAACGTTCACGGTTACGGCAACTGGCAGGTTCAATTACAATTTCCATTGAACGTCACTAGAAGGAAGCAAGCTCAGAAAGGAGATGTTACTACCAAGGTGTGGGTTACCAGGCAGGTTTGCCTTAATTTAAAATTTGTCATGTAGCTCTGGTTAAATAGTTCTAGAAGCTACCCAAAACCAAAAGAAATTATCTATACGAGGAGAACTGTGACTTTTAACTGACCTAAGGTTCCTGCTCCTGGCTTTATGATGTTCATTCTTGGAGATTACAGACGTGGCCGTCAGAGAATCGGGTGACGCAGATTCCGGTAACACGTGCGAGACTACCCCCGCCTGGGCCAAAATCCGGGGATGTAAATGCCGAAGCTCTACCGAAGCAGCGAACGACTCACTGCTTCGTTGCTATGTCACCAGGGTTTTCGACCTCCGACTAACAGTCCAGCATGATTTGCAAACCTACGCGACCGGATGTCGCGTGTACCGATATTATTCCACCTTCCAAGTATACAATTTTTAACAATTTTGTATTTTTCAAAAATGTATCAAAATATTAACGTCACAACCTCCCGCCGCGATAAGAACCACAGCTGTCCTCAACTGACCACACGACTATATCACAAAAAAAAATGTTTTTCCAAATATACATAAAATATATGCAATAAGGTAAATAGGCTGGACACACAGGACTATGTGCATATAGGGTAGACTAGGCTAGAAAAATAAAAGGAAGCGAGAGAAAAGGGGACTGGGGAGGAGCAACAAGGGGAACACAGAAGCACCGGCCATGGCATTCGTTCGCGGGACCAACCGTTGCTGTCCTCCAGAGCAATTAGGCCCTGAGGAGCACACCACGACAGTCTAGAAGCACCTGTACATGCATCGTCAGTCAACCACTTTTGCACAGCTAAAGCCTGTTCTGCAGGAAAAGACCAATAATCATAAATTTGTGGACGACACTGTAGGCAACCATACGACACAAATTATCTTGGAGCAATACTGTCTGCTTGGCACTGAAGCTTCCAAGTTCGAGTTCAGGCCGTATAGACCTGTGAAGCCGGCCCCACCTCTAAGCAGGATGGAACCACCTGCATGTTCGACGAAAAAGCACTTTATGCAGTCGCCCGCCGGTGATATCCCTTGAGGCAGAATAAGTCCCACGACGCCAAAATGAAAGTCGCTGCCGAAAGGAGTGTGTCCTCACAACAGAAGTCTGGCACGCCGCAGGTTGGAAGGTCCGTCCACGAAGGCGGGTGTCCGTGGGGCAGAGAAAGGAGTCCACGTACACAGGAGACCAGATGAAGCAGGAAAGAAACAAAACACAAATTAGTGAGGGTAACGAAATTTAAGGGGAGAGAGAGGGAGAAAGAAAGGGGAAAATGCCCAGTACAATAATATTACTACAATATAAATGCCCAATACAATGCGATCACTACAATACAAATGAATGTGATACATAGTCTACTGACATTTCCTAACTTCATGTATCATAATTGGAGTTGACTATACATAAATAAATTTTTTTCTGTATAATAAGTGCCTTTACATTTCGAAGTTATCTCTCACACAATTTATGTAAACAGGCAGGTGATCTTAAGTCTAACCCCAGTTATTTACGGATAACTGAAAAGCGGAACAGCGATTAGGATCGAAAAATTAAATTAAAGTTAAAAATACAAGTTAAATAAATTTATAAAAATGAATAAAAATGTTGGGTGTAAAACTGCATGGCAGAAAAATTAAAAGTTTGAACCAAGGCAATGAGCTGAATTTCAATCGTAATTCCTAGTGAACATTCACAGAAAATGAACCGCTGCGTAAGCAATATGTGCCACACAATGCGATTCTGCTAAAGGCGAAGTTTACAACTGATCATTAAGTAAGCAACACACTCGCAGCCATCAGGAAAGATGAGCTGCTTACCGTACGTGACCTCGAGGAAATAACTGAGTAAGCTCAGTGGCTCTGACATACATAACTACTGTTCATTATTCAGAAAAGGTAGTATGACTCACGTGCCTACATTTCTTCCGTATACAGTGGAAGGCATCAGAAACACCAGATATAGATACCATCAAAACAGGTATAACTTTATCTTAAAAACTCATTTATTTATCGGAACGTTAGTATACTCTCATTTTCTCCTCACTTCGGGACCTTGCGGTTTTGACACCCGTGTAAAATAAAACTCTCTTAAAAGTCTGTCACCACAATTAAACAATATTCACCACCGTAAACTCGCCAAAGAGATCGTGAGGTTTGACAACAAAGTTTACCTATGACCACCACCACCACCGCCACCGCCACCGCCACCGCCACCGCCAGCGCCACCGCCACCGCCACAACATTTATAGAAACAAATATTTTATCTCCAACAAAATTTCAGATTTCTTCTATTGCGCTGTTGTAGTGAACCTGCAGGTTACCTTTTTTGAGAGTAGATTCATTTGGAATATTCTGCCCAGTATATTGCTGCAGAAGTTTCCAAATTATGGTATTATTCTTAGCTAATAGAAAATTGGGAGAAACTAATGCTTTTCAAAGAACTCGCTACAAAACACTGATGATTTGGATGATTCCCTCACATTTTAATTAAAATGTATTTCAGATGCTCTAGTTTTCTGTACATGCCTTTAAGAATTTTTTGCGCCGGATATACTGCTGCACAGTAAAACATTAATGTGCAGTTACTTAAATTTCTTACAACTTGCAAAACAGTATACTTTCATCCGTAGGAAATACATTCACACCCATTGTAGTCACTAACTTCTGCAAAATCTTGGTCTGCTTTCCTTTATTTTTGGCATTTTCACAATTTTCGTGAAACAAGCTGTTCACTGGTACTGTGCATAATTGCATGTGTTTTGAGAATGTGCGTCCATGGGAAAAGGAAAATGATATTCTGGTTATGAGGTCAGAGACTGCTATACTGTAAGCAACAGTGTATAACCACTGCATAACCACTGTGCAACCTTAAGAAAATGGTTTAGCAGAATTCAGCAACTTGCAGCAACTTGACTATACCGTGCATAGTTTGTTGAAACGCAACAATGGGAAAATATTCAACAGATATTCAAACTTTCCTAAAAATGACATTAAAACTTCAGAAAGTGCAAAAGGGTGCAAAATAAAGATTGGTGATACTGGTTCTTGTTTAAGAGGAACAAGTTTGTATTTCATCCTCCATGCGCTATGATGTCATAAATGAAAGATGATATTTCAACAACTTCCAAGTCCTACACTTGACATTAGCCACTTATAATCATCTATGACATTTTAAACAACTGTACCATCAATGCATTATGTATTGTTTTTCCTAAAAGTGACTATTAGAAAATTAAAAGATTTTTAATTACTGAAAGAGTTTCTTGGCAACTTGAGAAATTGCAAATAGCAAGATTGGGAGAAATGAAAATTATTAATTCCATGAAAATGTTAAAATCATGAGAGGGATTGATGACCTCAACCTTGCAATATAATCTATCAGTTCAGTAGGCATAAATTTATATGAAAGTGCCAAGTACAAGTCCATAATGAAACAATGTAGCAAGTGGCAGGAGAAAATCTGCACCAAACACTCAAAACTGTATGTGAAGTATGTTCTGATGAACAGGAAATGGGCGAATAAACAATTTTGTTTGCAATCTCTATTTCAAATTATGTTATGAATACACAGTTGAAAAGATGCAGTGCATTTTTCAAATGTTGCAGGTGATTTGATTGTTTTACATTTCACTGAACACAATGAACTACTCAGAATGAACTTTGAACAGTAGGCATAATGAATATTTTGACATCTGCTAAAGAAATTATGACAAAATCTGAAAGCAGATGAATGTCAGGATTCAGGAATATGTACAAAATTGCTAATAAAGGTTGTGCACCTAAAAGGTTTTATTTTTTATTTCTTATACAAGTTTTTACCAAACAGTGCTACGGTAGGGCCAGCACGGGCCGGTACACTGTACTACCTAAAGTTTAAACATGTAAGTGTACCATCTAAACTCATGATGTGACAGTAAATTAAAGAAAAATGTTTTTGCTTATTCTTAGTACTAAACTGGAGTGGCAGCAACCTTTTTTAGATTAGCCATAAACCTTCTTGATATAACTAATAAGAGTCAGGAGGTGCAAACCGCGATTATTGGTAGTCATCTTGGAGCCATCTCGTTGTAACAACTATCATAGAGAATGCTCTCTCATTCTCTCTGGTCAGCTAAATACATTTTTTCCCTCTACATTGACAACATTGTTATCCAGTGTTAGCCTCGCGGCTGGCCACAAGTGATGTACGTTAAAGAGCGGTGTGTTTACATATTTTCATTTCCACATGCTGCTAATGTCTTCATTAAGTGTTTCATTTGTTATGTTCTTAACAGTAACAATGAGCTTGCTTGATTGGCTAAGTAGTGGTAAAAGAAAAATTTTTAGTGCTAGCAGAAGCGTTTAAGTTGAAGAAAACCATGCTATAGAAGACCAACCAGGCCCTTCAAAGAGAACAAAGGAACTCAAATAATGAGCATATAAGGGCAGAAGCAGAAATCCATTCTACAATTTTCTGATCAAGTAAATTTACAGTTTCCAGATTATCCAGAATGCTGGTCAGAGACTCAGTATATTGACTTTAAATGTGAAAACAACTGGCTAGTAATAAAAAACAAACTGCTTGGTTGCTCCCAATGTGCTGAAGTTAACAGATATGGTTTGGGACCACAGCAAGGTTCAGGGTTCAAGCCTGTCAAGGAGTGGATTGAAGGGGAGCTTAATTATTTTGGGAACACAAGAGAAATACAACAAAATAGTCTGAGAAAAATATACTTAATCTTAAAAAAATCATTAACCTACAAAAGAGCTGAGCAGGCTAGAGCTAGTACAGAGAGCAAACCTTTAGAAACAGGAGTGGATAAAATGCTCGCCAATCAATGTAGATATGAATGATTTATTTAGATCTTCTTAAAAAAGCAAAGCTAGGCAGACCATTCACAAGTTTGCCAATGGACTTTCAGTTACAGGAACTTAATGGCCTAGACCTGGGAAAAGTTTTACATTCTAAATTTAGTTGCACCAATATAACTGGTCATATTTGTATAGAAATGAGAAGAATAGCTGATCGTCTTATAAAGAATACCATTAAAATCAGTATTAGGGTAGATGAGTCAACCACTTGCAGTAATTTTCCAGCACTTTTGTTGTGTTTAAGATGTGCCATGACCGAGGAAACAAGTGAAGTCTTTCCGCACTTGTGGATTCGCCTTCCTGCTTTGGTTGTCCTCAGCATGCGTACAACTTTTTATCCATTCTTTTATGTAATCCTCTGTGTTCCACATACGTACTGGAGGTCCGTTAATAGTCATAAACATAATTTGAATGTGTTTTGAATGTATATATTTTGTATTTTTGCAGTATTTTGAATGTTAAATTAAGAAAGTTAATGAATTAAAAAAGTATAAATAATATTATTAGTAATTTACAACTTTTTATCCATTCTTTTATGCAATCCTCTGGGTTCCACATATATACTGGAGGTCCGTTATGGTCATAAACATTATTTGAATGTGTTTTGAATGTATATATTTTGTATTTTTCCAGTATTTTTGAATGTTAAATTAGGAAAGGTAATGAATTAAAAAAAGTTTAAATAATATTATTAGTAAGGGGCTGGGTCCCCCTCAGAAAAATAGTGGGGGGAAGATGTACATCCACATTCCCCCTCCACTACGGCCCTAGACATGACCAGGACAGAAGCTGACAAGGCTATAAAATGGACTATTTGGTAGTGGAGTCCATGGTATGTGCACTAAGATTCCATGCTGAGGAAGTAACTGAAGCAGTTGGGATAAAAATATCTAGAGATATCAAGTTATATAGCAATAAAAAAATTGTTACAATAAACATCGGCCAATTTTACCCCAGTCTTGCTAAGAGTCTCAAATATAGATTTGTTGGTAACCCTAGTCATGCATCACATCTGGGTTCATAGACCAAGCAGAAAAATGCAGAAAACGAGCAGCAACAGAAGACAGAACTTCTTTAAAAACATTTCACTATAGTATCTATGAAGCATTGACCTTAGGGAATTGTCATAACTTGTGGGAACAGGAGTGTTACTAATCTGTATGACATGTTTCAGGCATTAAGGTAATATGTGGACGCTAACACTAAACCAAAAGACCTTAAACAGTTGATGCAAATAATTGATTCAATTCTGATTTCCACACTAAAATGTGAAAGAGCTTTTAGCGTCATGAACGATATTCACAACAAGAAAAGAAAGTCTGCTGGTAGAACAAACTGGCAGTCTCAGTTTCTTAAGAAGTGTTGGGCCGCCACTAGAAAAATTCAATCCAGAGAGTTAGGTGTGGTCTTGGCTTAAATCAGAAAGACAATCAGCAGAAGAAACTGTGTGCTGGAGATGGAACTGCCGGAGGAAGTCCAGTACGAGTCCATCTTCTTAAGTGACTTTAGGTGGGTACCACCTAAACCTTTCTAACCAGTTTGGTGAGTACCACCTAAACATTTTTTTCAACTACACCACTGGTAGTAAACAAATTCCTTTAATAAATATGGAACAAACATAAAAGTATCTTAATCTAAGGTGGTTTTCTATAGACTTGAGTTTAATAAAATAGAAGTCACAATATTTTGATATTGTTATGTTTGAGCTCATATTTATTTTCAATAAAATAATGTTGCTTGTGTTTACTACTTTTGCAAAATAGTGCAAGTATAGGGTATTTTGAATGGCAGCATAAGCTCAGAGAGTAGGGGAAGGTGCTGTACCTAGGGACAATTTTTGCAAATTACTTTTTCAGTTATATTTATTTAAATTTACAGCAATAATGACTATCACTTTAGTGATCTTCATCTATTAGCTACAAGGTAGAATATTATTTGCATGAATTTTGTTGCACATTAAGTGTTTAAAACAAAATTTGTAATAATCTACAACCTGTCCCTAGGTACATACCCAAGGGACATACCTTGCTGTACCAAGGGACACCACATTCTATCGTAAGATACACTTCCATATATGATTACTTTATTTATAGAAAAGTAAAACATATACAATTATGAATTTCCAAAGTCATCTTCATCACTACTACTTTTCTCTTCAAAAAGGTTTCTCACTGCTTGCTTTTTTCTTCTTTTCTTTGTTTTCCTTTGATTTATGTTTCTTATTCCTTCTATTTTCTATTTCCTCCTTAGTGGTTGTATCAGTTAATATAGTTGATTTCCTTTTCTTACTTCCAATTTGCCTGCTGGGCCTCTGCTGTGCAGCTTTAGGAAAAGGGCGGACTATTTCTGGTGACATTTTGGGAGCTGAAGGAGTGTCTAGTTTGTCAGAAGGACCTGGTTTTTCAACTTCCCTGATGTGCAAAGACTCAGTGCATTCATTTACTGCAGATGGTGGGTTGTCAGTCACATATGCAGGAAGGAATTCTATTTCACTGAAAACACCCTCATTCAGTGGAACAATTCCTGTGACTTCAAATCCTCTTTTTATGTTCTTTGGTATAAATGCAGACTCACAGGGTTTCCTTGCAATTTCACAGACGTCATATATTGTCACACATTTGCCAAAGAGGCCTGGGGTATTCTTGCAGTCATACACTTCCGTATGAATGGTCCAAAAACAGATCTATCAAGGGGTTGCATCTTATGGCTGCAATGTGGAGGTAAAGACAGGAGCACAAGCCCATTTTCCTGGGCTTTTTTTAGATGTGGGTCTCATGATTGTCAAAAATAAGAATTTGTGGTTTATCTTGGCTAGGTTTTAAATGCTTGATAAAATGTTCCAGGTTTTGAAAGAAAATGTCTTTGTTTGACCAACCACTTGGATTAGCTGCCCCTATTGAACCAGGAGGTTCACCTTTGAGCATGTGTTGTTTTAAATGAACTCTAGGGAACACAAATAAAGGAGGGACACTATTTCCTAGAGCATTTACTGCAGAAGTTATGGTCACATTCTCTCCTCGCTCACCTGAAGTCGTACTTCCAATCTGTTTTGCACCTCTTGCTGTAAGAATTTTGGGAAGAACATGCACACTAGAACATCCACTTTCATCAGAATTCCACAAATGCTGTGGCTGGAAGATCCCTCGGTTCAAAATGTTCTTATAGTTTTTTAAAAACTCCGTCACAGTATTCTTATTAAATGCTGCTGAACGGGCTAAACTTGTAGCTTCCGGTTTTCTTAATGATAAATCTTGGTGACATTGGTGGAAAAATCGTGCCCAAATCTCTCCAGCAAACAAAGTATAAAGTTGGAAGAAGCGTAGGGACAGTGAAGCACAAATTAGTACAAAAGTGAATCGAGAGGATATTGACACATTGCTTCACTCACACTGTTTATTCACAGGACATGTTTCAAGAGCTCTTGCTCGTATCATCAGCTGATACTGGACTAGTGCAAGTTGTAGTAGTTTCCTCTTTCTCCGTTTTGTCAATAGATGGCGTGATGTACTTGTCAAAGATGTCCGGTGGTGGAGTTTCAAAATTCATGAATCTATGATGATTTTTGTTGATGAAGATTTTTTCCCATATGGAAAGGTCTATGGGGTGATTAACATATTTTATTAGAGATGTTTCCAAATTGATGCCATGTCTAGTATTCAAAAAATGAAAAGCCACTGCTGATTTTTCTGTTTCACCATTTTTAATGTTTCTTAGATGCTCTTTAGTTCTGATGTTAATATTTCTTTTTGTTTTTCCTATATAAATTTTAGGGCAAGTTTCACATTTGATCTCATAGATTCCTGGTTTTTCTTTGGTAGTGATTGAATTTTTGGAAGGGCCCTTTAACAAATTTCTGATATTAAACCTATTTTGAGGTGCAAGAGTTATGTTGTGTTTTGAGAAGATATTTTGGAATTTGTTGTAGGCTGATGGGTGGAAGGTGAATTTTTTAAAAAGGTTTTTCTCTTTTTCTCCTGTAGGTTCTAGGGTGGTGGTTTCTTTTATTTTCTTAGCTTTGTTGAGTCTGTTAACTGTTTCGTCTACTAAATTTGGGTTGAAACCGTTGGATATAGCTACTTTTTTATGTGTAGGTATTCTTCTTGATAATCTTCTCTGTTTAGTGGAAAGTTGATCATCCGAAAGATTAAACAGTTGAAAATGGCATGTTGGTGTTGTTTTGGGTTGAAACCGTTGTTCTTGATGTAATTATCTGTGTGTGTCGGTTTCCTGTAAATACCAAAGGTGAGTTGTTGTTCATTTTTTTGATCTTGATGTCCAAAAAGGGGAGCACACCATCCTCTTCTGTTTCCAATGTAAATTTTATAGCCGGATTTTGTATATTCAAATGTTTAAGACCATCTTGTATGAGTTTTTTAGGTAGTATTGCAAAAATGTCATCAACATAGCGATACCACACTTTGAAATAATTTGGAAAAGTTTTTGTGATATGTGTTTCAAAAGCACTCATAAATAAATCTGTCAAGAAGGGAGACAATGGGTTGCCCATAGCTAGGCCTGCTTTTTGTTTATAGATCTGTCCGTTAAAGCTGAAAAAAATTTGATTAATACAAATTTCTGATTCCAGCCATTTTTTGAGAAGTGGAATAAGCTCATTGGTAGGTATACTTCGATATAAAGAAATGACGTCAAAGGAAACTAAAGCATCTGTAGAGTTGATCTTTGTGTCCTTCAGGAGATTTAGCAATTCAAACGAGTTTTTGATACTTAAATGTTCAAAATTTGTGAAGGATCGGAAGATATGAACCAGCCATTTTGATAGTTGGTAAGTGGGTGCATTCAATGTTATTAATTATTGGTCTGAGGGTAATTTCAGGTTTATGTATTTTGGGTAAACCATATATGTATGGTGTTTTTGGATTGTCTATTTTATTGTTCAATTTATTTCTTTTAGTCATGATTTTACTGTTTTTGATTGCTAATTCCACAGATTTGCATGCTTTCTTTAATGGATTGTTTTCTAATCTAACAAATTCTTTTCCATTTAAAAGGTTGTCCATTTTTTTGCGATACTCTTCTTCGTCCAGTATTACTATTTTGTTACCCTTGTCTGCTTTTGTGTAGATTACCGGTTTTTCATTTAAATTTTTGATTAATTTTTTATATGAATAACTTTTTGAATTTGCATTTTGAATATGATCTAGAGTTTCTATGCACTGTGTTCTGATCGTAGATTTTTTTACTATCTGGCAAATTATATATCGCTATTTCAATGTCCGCGATATAGTTTTCAATGTTTTCTGTGTAATGTGTGTAATGTGTGTCAATATTTTCTCAATTCACTTTTGTACTCTCTCCAACAAGTTTATTTTCCTCCCATTGTAGCACAACCTTCTCATTGACCTTAGTGTATTCATAAGGAAATTTCCTAGTCTGATAGATTGTCAAACCATAATGCAGATGAGCAGACTGTTTCAAATAATTAACCAGAGCAGTTTCTTCTTCATTGGAAAGTACCCTATTTACATCAAAATTACGATAATAAGTAAACTTTGTGTTGGAGTAAACAGTCTTTGCTTTACAAACTGAACGTGCTATGGCAGATTTTGAAATCTTGTGCTTGTCAGCGGCTTCTCGAAGGGACATCTTCCTCTCAATAACATCCCTCACGGATGCCTCCATTACATGTTTATCTGGTGGTGGTCTCTTGATACCATTTTTGCTTTGTGGCATTTTCTTCACCTAAGAAAAGCAGTTCAGTAAATAAAAAACTAGAATCTAAGTACGAAGGAACACATTAATATACTAAGGGACGTCCCTTGGTACAGCACATACATGTATTCCCTGGTACATTTTATGAACCTTCATTGAAAAATGCTCATATTTGCAGGTTAAGCACGAATGTTGAGCCAAATGCCATGACCCATGTTAAAACATATTCTTAACATTCAGTAAATACATTCACCAACATTTCTTGCAATCTTACCTGTAAAATACTTAAGTTCTCCAGCAGTATGAAAATTTACAACTACCACTAAAAAACAAATATTGGTCAGTTCAATGCTCAACAAACAGTCATTACCAATACAAATACATTTGGAGGGGAGGATGTGGAACAGCCAACATAATGTGTAGCTCTTTTCTGTCTGACTTTGCAGATATTTCTGTAATTTAAAATGTCCCTTGGTACAAATGTCCCTAAGTACAGCACTCTTCCCTGATGAAAAATATTTTATCAGGACTTAAAATATAATTAATATTTGAGCTATATGTGTAGCCCATGTGACCATTTATGTCACAAAATACTACACACCTATGGCACTGCAGGACTAAAAATCATATAGCTAACAAAATAACTGAGTCAATGCTTGCAGTATAACTCATGCAAAATTTCAGGATATATTATTTTGGTTAGTTTCATATGATTTGTTAAACTTTACAGTGTAGCAGTACTGGGACTTAAATCAGAATTCTGAGGTAGCCATGAGGGTATATTATAAGATGCCAAAAGTTTAATTTGCAAATGGAACTGCAGAGTCAGTAGGCATTTTGATCTGCAGAAATGACAATGCATACAAGCTGGGAAATAATATCTTCGGCACCTTTTGTAGTATTTGAGGACAGTACATTTTCCATTATACCTTCTTTCATGTTGCTCCCACCTGCCCGGAACTTGTCCTGTCTGGCAAAGCAGCTGGCCACAGTAGGCTTGGTTGCCAATTATTGGCTTCTGAAACATTTGACTTGCTTGTGAAAATTGTCCTTGTAAAACATGCATGTACCCTGTGTAATATATAGTCTATGAAAAGCAGTCCCTGCATAATGCGGTAATTAAAAGCGTAACTTATCGTCCCATTTTATCTTAGTCTGTGAGTTAATTTTAAACCAAGAGCAGTATTAGGTTATCTTTTGTGCGTTCATACTTAATGTTGGTTTGCCTTTGGTTTGGTCTCAGTTATTAATCTGTTCTGGAATGAGGATGTACTTATTTCCTATTTT
Source organism: Mantis religiosa (assembly GCA_030765055.1). NCBI lineage: Eukaryota > Metazoa > Arthropoda > Insecta > Mantodea > Mantidae > Mantis > Mantis religiosa. The sequence continues at coordinate 374,975,772 of CM060950.1, forward strand.
ATATCTGCGATATATAGTATATTATCTACAAAATTTCGTACATGCATAACATTTCGTAAAGCATATAACAAATGAACAATCAGTCTTATTTAATCTTAATGAGCCTAACACCTGCTCATATATGAGTCCATTACATTCAACTCCCTGGTTAATTATTGTGTAATGGACTTCTCATCTTTTGGTTTATGTTATTATAGTTTTCTTTGTCTTTCTTGACTACCCTAATCTATTTCTCTTTTACTCTTCCTAAATACTTTCAGTCCTTTTAAACCTTTTTTCCTCTGTATCTGTCAGGATTTTAATTGTAGTAATTTACATATGTAATTTATCCCATTTTGCTTTGCATGTATTCCCCTTCCATTGCTTTAGCTCGTCACACTCTAATAAAACTGGAATATTCCCTCTGGCTGCTTCTAAATAACATCCCTTTCCTCCTAATTTCTGTAAAACCTTGAGAAAACAAAGCTCTTGATTACTTCCAAAATACCTTTCTCTTTGAAATTTACTTCAACACTATTTGTCTCTCCCCAAATATTTTTTAATAATTCCATATACTTTGAGACAACTCTTATATCTAAAACAAGACCAAATCTCCTGTCCCTCTACTTCTTCAGCTCTTTGCCTAACTTCTCTCCAAAATCCTGCTCTATTTTGCACTTCCATTTTCCAGAGTAATTCCCTAATTTCTTATAGAGTTTCCAGTATTTTACTTGATCAGTTGTTAAATTTTATTTTCATTCTGGTGCCTCATTTGGTACATTATTTTCAACCTCTGTGCTCTCCAAACTTTAAACTCCTAAACCAATATTGTGAAATTCTGTCCATCACCAAACGTTTCTTCCATACTATGTCTAACTGTGCCTCTGCTGCTCTCTTTGGTGAAGCTTTGGGTAGAAAATATCATTTCTCTACAATACGTATTAGGATTAGGATTACTATGGAGGGGATTCGGCAATGTGGCAAATCTTCATCTATTGTACCTATGCCCCCATGTGGAGCATCCCTGGAAGGAAGGATGAGGCTAGAGGAGACAGAGGGCTGCCGTCCCAAGGAGCCACGACAGTACAAAGGGCAGGATTCCTACATTTTACTTAGATGGAAACCTCCCCCAGTAGGCCAGGACAATGGACATCCCCCTCCCCTTCTGTGGTATAGAAGTTGTCCCAGTAGGCGGTTCAGAGATCAGCAAACAACCTATCGGAGAAAGAAGTTGTTCACTCAGAGGGTATCATACTGCCACGCACCACTGAAACACCTGCCTGTACTTCTACCCTCAAAGAGACCAACAGATGATGTGACATGATAATGGAGATGAACTAGATAGGGGATGTATTTAACCTATCCAGCATTTGCCTGGCAAGCCAGAAAAATCCGTGAAAACACCCATGGGTCAGGTAGGTCGGCCACAGGAATTGAATCCAGGCCTTCCAAATACGGGCCACAGAAGAAACCACCTGAGCCATCCCACTTGGTACAATACATACTAGGTATTACGTCTATTCTCTGAGAGTTCTTTCATGTCTTCAAACCTTCACCCTACATAGCATTTTTGTTTCAAACATTTTCTCTAAAAATTTTAATGCAGTTTGGACATTTGTTTAAATATGCCGCAATCACTCTCATTGCTTTGCCTTTGAAAATGGTATTCCTCACTTAAGGTTCCCATCTTCTACTACATGACAGCAGAATCCCAAAGTCACCCAATTCTTTTAACTAACTTTTCATCCTCTCTTAAGCCACTACTATTATTGACCTTTTAACATTTACTCTTAGCCCAAATTCTGTACAGAATCTGTTTATTTCCATTTATAAGTTGTTGCAGCCCTATATGTGTAGTAGAATCTACCATAAGACCATCTACAGATAAAAGACCAAATACTTCTTTCCTTCCTGTTGTCGAGCACTGTGAATTACTCTTTAAAATTATATCTCTGATGTTATCAATCAACAAACTATGCAAGAATGAGCTTGTTTTACAGCCCTATCTCAGAATAAGCTCCTTCAATCATCTCTATAATCCCTTTTTTTGAACACTTAGTCTAGAAGGTCATCATAGATATTTTGAACTCCCTCAATAAATTCTTTGCTTAGCCCATTAAGTTGTATTTTGTACATAAATATTTCTATTCTAACTGTACCAAATGCCTTTTCAAAATCAGCAAGAAGCATATATGCTCATCTTCTTTTGTTTCTTAAATGCTTAATTACTGTAGTTTGTACTACTAGTTCATCTACAACTCTTTTACCTTTCCTAAATCCCCAATATCGAACCAGTGGAATGATACATGCATCCCAGGCTCCTCCTCTACCAAACCTAGACAGGTCCTCTTGAAATAAAACCCAATAAGAATGTAGATAATTTAGTACTGCAGAAGCATTCAAAAATAATAAGGAATCCAAAGTTAATAGCAGAGACTTTTAAGGATCACTTCATAAATCCTTCTGAAAATATTGTTTCACAAAAAGACTTTACAATTGGTACTTCAGTAAAAACAAATAGAGCAATTATATGTGAAACAACGATGTTCCTGTGCCGTACTGATTTCAAGGAAATCGTTTCAGTAATATCCAAATTTAAATCTAAGTACTCTCCAGGTATTGATAATGTTCCGGATTTTTTGCTAAAGAAATGTTCTATTCTTATCGCACATCCATTAGCAGACGTATATAACAGCTCACTTGAACATGCAGTGTTTCCAGAAGCTCTAAAAGCTGCTTAAGTAAAGCCACTATACAAAAAAGGAGATAAAACCTATTTACTAAATTACAGGCCAATTTCACTCTTACCCAGCTTCTCTAAAGTACTGGAAAAGATATTTTATAAAAGACTTATAGCATTTATAGAGCTGAATGATTTAGTATCTAAAACTCAGCATGAGTTTTGTAAACAAAAATCAACAGAAACTGCACTTTTTGATTTTGTAAACAGTGTAATAAATACTCTGGATAACAAAGACAAAATACTAGGCACATTCTTCGACCTAACTAAAGCATTCGATGTACTAAACCATAATTTACTATTCCAAAAATTAGAACATATGGGTATTAGAGGGCATGAATTAGAATGGATCAAATCATATCTAAAGGACAGGAAGCAAATAGTAGATATAACACATACAGAAAAAATCGCGTTAAAGAATACCTATTAGACACAAAATATATTAAGTTTGATGTGTCACAAGGTTCTATTTTGGGTCCTATTATTTTCTTATTGTTTGTAAATGATTTACAGTCAAATATTACAGATAAAACAATAGTTCAATATGCTGACGACACAAATATATTAATTGAAAGCAATGTACTTGAAGAGCTACAAATCTTATTGAGCAGAATGTTCAGTAATATTTCTAAACGGTTAAGCAATAATAATTTAATCATAAACTTGGATAAGACAGATGTAATTCATTTTCAGTTTTCTCAGAATAAGTCTTCTGTAAAATCACAATATGTAGTAATAAAGTAATTAAGTATGTAAATACTACTAAGTTTTCTTGGTCCTTGGATACAGAATAACCTAAAATGGGAGACACATGTTGATCATCTAATTAAAAATCTGAGTACAATTTGTTATAATTTCAGACAACTGGTACACATAGTTAACATAATAACTCTCAGAAGCGTGTATTTTGCGTGTGCTCACTCCATTTTAAAATATGGCGTAACATTATGGGGTTACTCACCACATTGTAAATCATTATTCATAATGCAAAAACGGATTATAAGAATACTTGGAGGAGTTAAATAAACATCTACATGCAGACCATTATTTAAAAAATTTAAAACCTTACCTCTCCCATATATTTTCATTTTTGAAATTTTAAAATTTACAAAGGCAAATTCAATGACAGGAAATAGTGACTGTACCTTTAATGGCACTGTTCTTAACTATAATACTAGATAGAGAACGGATATTCATGTGAATAGAAGTAACACAAAAGCTCATCAAAACAGTGTAATAAACCTAGGAATCACATTTTTTTAATAAAGTGCCTATAGCCAATAAAACCACTTTCAATTTTTCAGCATTTAAAGAGTCAGTTTTGGCATACTTGCTAGACCACTGTTTTTATTCTGTTAGTGAATTTATGGAAAGTTTATAATATTGTTACATTTCTGAATTACTTGTGTATATTATAAAATTCTTGAGATATCTTCATAAATCATTGTTTTGTAGAAACACTGACTTGTCCTTATTGGATTTGACCTGTTAATTTACAAGTATAGTTAATTGCACTGTAAATTCACAATTTGACATGTCTTATATCATAGTACTCATGCAGGTATAATGTATGCTTCATAAGATGAATAAATCATACATCCGTCCGTCCATCCGTCCATCCGTCCATCCGTCCATCCATCCATCCATCCATCCATCCATCCATCTATCCATCCATCCATCCATCCATCCATCCATCCATCCATCTGTCCATCTGTCGGTCCTTCCAAAATTCCTCATCATAAAAAAAATAAAAAAAATAAAAAATAAAAATACAAAAAAAGAAAAATACCTACAAAAATGCCACCATTTATCACAGTCTTAATAGCACAATCCCCACTGAAACCGTGAAGGACCTAGTCCTGGAATGGTTTCTGTCATAAGGCCCCGTCAAAACTTGGCAGTAACCCCTTCCAACGACACTTACTCTGCAGTACTCTGCAGTCCTAAATGCCGCTCTACAGTGACTTATTTGCCCTTCTTTTACTAATTATTCCTTTAGACTACAAGCTAGTGTGTCAGTGTGAATTTTGCCTAAAACTGACAATAAGTTACATTGTCTATAATTTCTTGTAATTATTAAAATCCCCTTTTCCATTGTATTTTGGCACAACCAAGCTTGGCTTCCAATTTTAAGGTGATATCTTACTTTTTTTAACCTTATCAAATACAGGTAACTGTTTCCTTCAGCTAATGCTAGACTTATTAAGCATTTTCCAGAGTTCTCCCAAGATTCCATGAATACCAACTTATCTATTCTTTCTCAGCGTTTCAATTTGAAACTTGGTCTGACTGCTTGTGATTAATCTATCTAAATACTCAATCCTAGTTATTTTGTTATTTATACACATGATACCTCTTTTGATGCTTCCCTCTCCAACCAAACTTGTGAAGTACTTTAACAACTCACTTAGTGTAGTATTATCATTTCCTGCTCTATTCTTTTTATAAACGTTTCATAAGTGACCAAATTTCTTTAGCATTATTTTGTATCGCCTCCTTAATTTTATCATTAATCTTTTGTTGCCATTCCTTTTTTTCTGAATAAATAACAATATCCTCACTTCTTGAACACAAAATATTGCCTATCACTATCCTTTCCTAATCTCCATTTATCTAAACCTTAAACACTTCTCTCTTGACTATGGGAGACTCTTCATCAAACCAGTTTGAAGGACATATGTTAGTACTCTGCTTTATTCATATTTTCACCCAGCTCTTTTCATCATTAGTAGCAAATATTTACTGTTTCCTCTGCATCTCCCCTCATCAAGAACTCCTTGTTCCATATACATGGAGCAGAAGTCCAAAATAACATGTTTGCTGGGAGACATCCTTTACCCCCACATAGTTGGGGGAGTGAATTACAGTACAGTATTAGAACCTCGTATGTAAGCTAAAGTAAATGTAAGGCTTGTGAGCAACTTTACTTACCATGCCAGCTGACAGCAGAACCAAACAAATTGTTGCGCCAGCTTCATATGCTGCTCAGATAACATACTTGTCTGTAAAGCAGTACAGTTCTTGCATTAAAATGTCCAAGTTTACCTGGCTAAATTAGTTGGGCAAATTTGTTCATATTAACGCAAGCACAATTGCAGATATTGTAAATAAATTTATTCAAGTTGTTGAGCACCAGATTGTCTTCTTCATCAGGTATATTTAGAAGCAATGTCCTCCTTCTCTATAAGCATATTTGTTTCTTTCAGTGTTTATCCATTTAAATGGAAAAAGTTATCGCATATTCTGTTTTAGGATGACTTGCTGCCCTGAAAATTAATGCTTTCTATTAAAATAATAAGTAATTTAGCTATTGTAGGAGCACCTTCCTGAACATAAAAATTTTGTATCTTTCCCTAACAACATATTTGTTGATGTCATCTAGATTTATTTATTCATTTTGTAACAGTGCACTTTTATCTGGAGTTCCAAAAGTGTGCTCTGATTTTCATTTTGTTTGTTTCTTTAACAATTATTTTCTATTTGGAACAGTTACCCTCCTTGTGGTTTGGATTTATATCACACGATGTGGTGAAATATCTGAAGAAGGATTCGCCCCGTCATGAGGTCAACGCCCCACATGCGCGAAAGTTTCGCGCTCCCTCAGTGTGGTGATGCTTGTAGAAGTCAAACCTTAACTTGATGCAGAAGCGATGAACCTTTCGTCTAAAAGCCGTGAAGATGATGTTTTCGAAGATTTCTATAAATCCTCTCTCCGGCAGCTGCTGGGAGCGATGAGATGTGAATCTTCTCAGGTGTGGTATCAATACAAAAGGGATTTCACTTTTAGACAGCTATGGAATAAAATGATTAATACAGTTTCACTTTACTTGGAATTATATTTCTCGACATCATTTTCTTCTTTACATACGACATGCATCGTGTATTCGATGTAAATTTTAAACGTTTACTGAACATTCATAAATGATGAGCACCAATAACTTCTCGTAGTTACAAGAAGTCTTTTCCCAAAAACACGTCTACCCTCTTCGAGAGTTAAAGCAAGAAAAAAATTTAAGAATAAAATCATTGGTTTCTTTTTCTGTTTTTGTTGCTAAGCCACCACAATACTTAATTCTGATTGGTCCTACGTCACAATTTGGGATTTCAATAAACCTAAGCATTTGTTGCATCATCTATATGGCCTGCTTGGTTATTAACTTAAGTTAAATTACAGATGGCCATGTTTACCTAATATGTCCATGTATACAATATCAGCTTCAACTTCTTTCTGACACTCTGTGTCATCTGATGTGCACTTGTGCTTTTCAAATCTTATTAAAAAAAATCTTCTGAGATAATCAGTTCTTTGCTTTTATCTTCTTTCATCATCTATGCTGATACATTTGAAACAATTTCTTGACTCTGTATAATATTTTGGATCCTAATGTACAAAGTATACTGGTGGCATAATTAATTTTTGCAATGATCAATGTGTGACAAATTCGTTATATACCTTATCAAAAAGTTATAATTATGCCTTATGTCTCCAATGGCATGAAAAAGAAGGAGCAACTGTGAATTGGCAAGGACTGTGCCTCAGATGCAGATGACATCACTACCTTCTCGCTTCCCTACTCAACTGCAGTGCATGATTTCATTCAGCAGTGTTATATGAGCTGGTGAAAGAGACAACAGATATTGGTTCTCCTCCATTCATGCAGCAGAATTGGACACATGGGAAAAGATCTTCATTTTGAAACACAAACAACAGTTAATGAATTTTGATTTGCCACCATGAAGTACCCTCTGGAAGTACATTTCACAGCTACACGATGCTGCTATTATAGACAACCAGTACAACATCAACAACAACAGGGGTCATTTGGACATGTTCTGAAGATGGGAATACATGTTCCTGAAACATGTTAATAGAGATTTAAAAAAATGATATTAGTGTTAATAGTACCAACTCATCTTAATTAAATACATCTCAACACATCACTGCTTCTCGCTTCTTCCATATAGAAAAATATTTATTCTTTGTTTTTAAGAATGTGTTTTTAATTCTTGAAAATTCCTTGAAACTCACTGTGTATCCACAGATTTAATGTTAACTTCTTGTACTACTTTTGTGGAATTAAAACAGTGAGAGGTAGTGTCTCCTAGGTGCCTTTGTCCCTTATATTTAGCAGACTTTCTATCTATAAATGTGGTTCAAAGTCATTAAGGCTACTGCATGTCTAATGTGGTATTCTTGTGCATTTTTTCTTTCTTGAGAGGAATGTTGACTAGTGTATTTGCCAGATGGTAAATGACTCAAAATTTATTGTACTATCTTTGAGGCAGCAAGCTGGTTACACAATTTCCCTACCTTTCTTGAGAGTGGAAAAGCAGGGGCAAGGACTCGCATTGATTGCAGCATAATGATTGTTTCTAATATTGGTAGTATAAGTCTTGGTTCTTTTACAGAAAATTGTACTACCTTACACACAAAACTGGGAATTATGAAGTAATTTGGGAAGGTTTGTGTACAAAGCTTCCTTACTTCTAGTACACACATGAGTTAAGGGGAGACATGTGCATTTTTCCGTAGGTATACTGCCCATGGACTGTACTCTTATTACTTACACATGTGAACAACTGCAAGTACATATAGCCTGACCATGACAACCACCTCACAGTGAGAGAAAAAAACAGTTGTGTTATACTGTACGTTGAACTTTATGTCTGCATACACTTGCAAGGCAATGCTTCACTAGTTCAGAGAGCGCTACATTACATTGTTTTCGACTTCTGCACATTTAATGGCAGTGTTTTACACATGATGTCATTTATACTCTGTGTCTAGCTAACTTGTACTGCATGCAAGTGCACATCCCACCGGCCTTTACACTTGAGGATTCAAATGAGGTACCTCACAAAAGGCAGGCAGACACTTTAACCATTTGGATATGAAGAAGATATATGAGATTTACATCAATTTATATATTTATCTGAACACACCATTGTTTCCATGTGTTGTAAGGGTAGTATATCTGCCAGACATTTAGGTGTCCCAACTTTGAATCCAAAATGGGGTGAGTTACATGGATAACAGTTTTTTCGTGTAATCTGACAAATGAATCTCTGATAACATGGTCCCCAAGCCCAGTTGAGCAATATTTCATCCGTTTCATTCATTCATTGCCTGATATGAGCAAACCAGGTTAAAGGAGATTAAATCATATAAATAAATGAAAATTAGCTATTTCGTATTAAAATAATCAGTACAAAAATCTTATCATGCTTAGCAAATTCTAATAGAAGCTCTAGGCAACCCGTTACTTGTTTCTTGAAGTACAAATTCCATAATCATCCTCCAGGTCCTAATAGCTACTGTAAAAATCTACTCGTCCATACTGACACTAAAGCTTCATTATAGGAGCTGCAATTTGTCATATATTTGTCAACTTCTGGTTTGCCTGTAAGATATAAGGGAGCAAGGATTCTATGACTTTACAGAAAAGGTGGCATTTTTACTGCTTTCTGGGCAGAATCAAAGTGTTACAGATTTTTGCCACAGAGAAAAAAACATTCTATATTCCTTGGATTTTAGTGTTGTGACTTAAGGTTACAGGCATTATAGTATTAAAATTGGCCAGAGCTTATTTGTACATCTATCCTTCAGTATGATCATATTCTCCTTTATTGGACTTCAGCAGAATGCTTGGTGTGCAGATTTAAAATGTTGCACCACCAGCGACTTCCAATGAGTGTTTTGCAGTAAGTAAATGCAAACATTGAGTAATGGATGATGTAAGTTTTAAACTCAGCTCCCTCACATAAACTGTTTATCTTTTTTCAGTTATATGGCTATAGAAGTTTTTCTTTCAGTTCATGTTAAGAAGCACTAGAAATATGTGATATCCCAGGATGTGGTATTAATAGCTTTAATACATATTTATTTTGGTATCAGGAAAATTTCAGCAATGAAGCAATACTATCTGGCCAGCTTTAAACAGGGAATTTCCATATTCTATTTTATACATAATTTTTGTACACTTTTTAAAAAATGCTCTTTATATAAGGTCACCAGAACATCAGGTCCATTACATCATAGGAGCATTAGCTTTCTTGGCGACATGAATATTCGAGGTTCTCTCAGGCTTCAAGCCAGTTGTAGATATGGTGAAGTATCAACGTTTTGGGAGCATACATTGTTGCCGAAACATTGCTACCTCACCACATCTACATCTGCCTTGGAGCCTGAGAGAACCTCAAATACAAAGGATACATCCTTAAGAAGCATATTAAATAAGTCCATGTGTTCATTAAAATATTTCAAGTATTTTAACATATTCAATGTTAAATTCAAATTTTTCATACATATCAATATGATTCAAACTTTTGAAGCATATTAACAAATTCAGTGTGTGCAGTCAAACAGTTCTATTTTTTGGTAACAGTGTATTGTTCGGTTCAGTGACATTTTAGCTAGTGAGTTGCTGTTTGATAAGGTAATAGTCTAGTAGTGTAGGAGATACATAGCATGGTGAACCCATGCTGTGTACAATGGAAGACAGTCAACAGTATTGCAAGACTTCACTCAGAGCTGGTTGATAACAATCCTAAAACTATCAACAGTAAACTTACAAATATTATCAGCAACAGAGCAAAAGCTCCTATTTCAAAACACAGAACATATGCCACATGCACCCAGGCATTGGACACTCTGAAGCACATTATCGCACATAATGTTAATGGCCTTGATAACAGTTCTGTGAGTGGCAAATAACAGACAACAGATTCTGTTGAGTTATAAGTTATGATGAGTTGTGCCTTACATAGCAGGAAGGGCATTTTAATCACCTTCTGTAGAGGTTAATAGTCTCACAGGATAGTCTAAATTTGATATAGAGTAAGTTGTGACTAGCATAATTCATTTTTAATTAAAAAATATATACTATGTTATTTGAAACAAAAGGTTAGAAACAGTGATGTATTTAAAATTTGAAGGTAATGAGTCGGTAATTCAAACACAAACATCACTTAATTTATGCTTACTTGGACATGTTTCGGAGAATGTTTTGTCCCCATCGTCAGCAGTTATCCGACTGGTTGGATCCGTGGTTTCCTGAAGTGAGCTGGTTGTCTGTGGCGGCACCTGTTGTCTGTGAGATGAAATTCCAAAGAGAGTTTTCAGGCAGCAATTCGAAATTTAAGGTATACTGTTTGTTTTTTATAATTAGCAACTTTTCCCAAATATTGAGTTTGGCTGCATTGCTGGCTGGCTTTAATAGATTTATATTTGGCATAATTTCATGATTGGTAGACCAGAAATGGTGGGCTATTGCTGATTTTTCTATTTGTTTGTATTTCACACATCTCATATGTTCCTGTAATATAATATGTAAACTTCTTTTGGTGTTTCCCATGTAGAACTTTTTGCAGTCTGAGCAGTTGATTTTGTATATACCTGACTTCTTGTTTTCAGGTACTGGGTCTTTGAGGTTGTTACATAACGTTTTAGCCCCAATAAATAAATTTACCAGAGTCAAAGAGCACTTTAGAAACATCAGATTGAAACAAGAAGATAAGTCATCAGTAGCATTTCCTTTTTGGAATGAAAACCATGACATTGATCCAAATCCAAAATTATTAAAAGGAGTGATAAACCAAAATAAATTGACAACATGGGAGAACATATTCATATGGAAAAATAAGGATCGTGTAATGAACTTTGAAATCCCACCAGTAGATAATTTGACAAAGAAGTTCATAGTTCCACCACCAGAGAGAGAGCAGACAACAACAGATGCCAGTTGGAAAGAGAATGAAAATGGAGGCGAATGTCTTTGAAACTAGTCTCTCATAAATATAAATAAGTAAGTGACGAGTATTAATAAACCAACTACAAATAGTTTCTAAAATTAATTTTGACATCACTGTTACTAAATTCTTCCAAACACATATATAATTGATCTATTTTATTTAGCACGGAAAGAAGTCAAATGAGCTACATCACAGAGCTTAGGACTTTTACTTTTAGGATTTCGTGGAGTGCACTCAAAACCATATGAACATGAAATTGGTGTTGTATGAGCTGTCCATAATTTGCATTTTGATTTCCTTACCTTGTGTTTGCAATTTCTACCTCCTGCACATTCTACGACTGCTACAGTTTCAGAATCTGAGCTCCTGTCCATTGTGCATAGTACAGTGCAGTGTCTCAACTAAGAATAAAAATGCCATTTAAGTATAGCAAAGCTTTCGGAAATGAATGTGAAATACAAGTGCACAATCTGAGTTTGCAGTTTTTGCCAACGCTGCAGCAGTGTGCAAAGCTTGCAGAAATGATTGAGAATTCCAAGAATCGTAATAGTGAGATTACAGTCAATGCCAACATGCATTTCATAGAATTGAGGTTGCTACACGCTGGATCATAAAATCATAACATTGCATCTATCGACTTTTCCTTTAACTGAGCCAAGTGCATCTATCGAGTTTTGAAAAAAACTGCTGATGTTCCCTAACTTCTACACAGAACATGAATAAAATTTTGCAAAATTGATGCAGAAGGTGAAAATTATGCCGATACTATATATAACTAAAGTTCATAAAATTTTGCATCTATCGAGTTTTTGAAAAACCACTCCTCAAATGTACAAAACAACATGTCTTGCAGGGGAGTCCTTAATTATGAAATATGTGATACCAGTGTGATAATTAGAAATAAAATATCAAGAATTGAAAGAAGACTGTCATACTCCAAATGACTTAATTCCATTAAGCAGGATGTAAGCCTCAAGTGTGCTTTGTCTTAAATTCAAATCCAGCTGTATATTAAATGAGCTGTGTTATCCTATCAAAATCGTGTATGTTCCATGTTTGCATGGTTATAAGCCAGTTCTAGATATTTCAGCCACATTAATTACCTAACCAATTTTGTAACTTTGACCCTTTGAGTGCTTGAAATAAGTCTCTCTCACACACAGCTGAGTGGACTTACAGTTCTCTTTCTGCACATTTGTGGTTATGTTTATTTCATATCGCGGATATTTTGTACAGGCAATAAAGTAGACCAAGTAGATGCCATTTACCAATTTAATGTTAATCCTCTAATAGTGGAGTAGCATTGTTACATAAGCATACTCAAATGCTCTGTGTGGTATGACAGGCCTATATATTCTATTATTAATACTCATTTTTTCAGAATATGGAAGCTGCTGCAATACCAGAGAGAAATACTGAACTGACTTTTCCAATTCTTTACGTTAAGGCTTCTAACTTAAAGAGGAATCAAGGGCTGGTGGTATTGCCAGAAAAATTTGATGCTGACTTCAAAAGTGGTGAAATAAAATGTGAATTGCTCAAAAAAAAGTCAGTAATCATGAAGAAAAGGATGTAGGTAGTGCACCAGAACCTGCTAACAGTACTGGAGCAACAAAAAGGACCCTTATTCCAGTCAGGGTACCTGGAAAGCCTGTTCATTATATCATAAACAGTATAGTGTAAACTTTATAGGTTAAGTATAAACAGTGTAGTGACAGTGCAGTAAAACTTAAAACTAAACAAGTGAAATAAAGAATCTTAATGAAATTCAGAACAATGAAAGACTTTTGTATTCAGAAATGCTGTTTGAGTAAGCGAAAATTAAACTGATACAAAGAAAATCAAAATCCTTTTGAAAAGAATGTTTATATAGAATCCGGAAGAAGAATTCAGAAATGTTCAATTAAAAAATATGATTAATATGCAATGGTTTAAATACGGAAGTGTATATTTATGAATTGTTCTAACTGTAGTGATAATATGAATTAATTTTAAGTAGATCAGATGGAAAAAAGAGAGAGATTATTATGTAGATTGAAGTATTTTCCGATGAATGATATTTAACAGTTGAAAATTGCAGATCAGACTGTTCATAAATGTTAAATGGACTATTGTTATATAGCCATGTGAACAATTTTTATGAAATGTCTGTCTCTGTATCATGCAAAATTAACGTTGTGAAAGGAAACTGTAAAACGAATTGGAAGTTGCTGACAAAGGCCTAGCATTTTGCGTCGTATTCGGGCAAGACATATACATTATTTTATTATGAGATAATAAAATAATATCTATGGGGCATTTGATACCGCAATTAAAGGATTGCCATAAGTAAAGAATCATGATGGATTTCAAAGCAATGTTGGTTCTTTGTTACAACGCGTGCAGGTGCAGCTGAATCGAATAGCAACGGGGTTGAATAGTTGTTTTAACAAAAGAAATGTAAGAAACTGTGTCCTCAGCAGATTTCTAAAGGGCATCACTTTACTTTGTTTGAAAAGGGTATTCTTCGGACCCTTATTAATGGCATGACAAAATAGTCACAAAGGGAATCTTTGGTTGAATAAGGGGCTTCGAGAAATTTAAAGTCACGCATACACCCATGCTCAGCTGTGGACATTCAGATAGTGGCTTGGAGCTGATTAGGGTAGTCCTCTTCTTCTGTCTTGGTGGAGGGCAGACTAGAAGCGATGAGAGAAGATACTTGTCGGTTCATATAGACGTGAAGAACGAATTAAGTTTTATCCAGTAATAAGCGTTTCATATATAGTGACTCTAAACAATGATATTGGTAACCCTGGATCTGCAACTTCAAGTTTGATGATCTGATAAGAACAAGCAGTCATTAAAGCAGTTTGAAACGGGCATTGCAGTGTCATTAAGGCTATCCTTCTCATATATACTCTCGCATACCCTGGGAGAAACCTCATTGCTTTACCCTAAGCTAAACACTATTTGCCTCAAACTGTAGCACCAACGTGGAACTGTGTGCCACCCATTAGAATTTGAATCAGTTTCTTGTGAGGTAAAGCAGATAAGAGTACAAGAGGCAATCGCATGTTACGAAACAGTTTTAAGGCAGCTATAGGTATGTCCCTTAAGTAATCCAAATATTATTGCATGCAAAACAACATTTTGAATTTATATTGATTCACCATAATATACAGTACTGTACTATTTACATATCATTATATTAGGCACGCCTCATAGTGTAGATGGTAGCATGTCTGCCTCACGTTCAAGAGGTCCCGAGTTCGAATCTCAGTCAGTGTGAGTTACCTGGATAAGGTTTTTCCAGGGTTTTCCCTAATCCTGAAAGACAAATGTCGGGTAATTCTGAGCTCCATGGACCCGTACGCATTGAGCATCATTTCACACATTTCATTCATAGTGCGATATGACTGAATGTTGGAGGACATAAATTACCAAAACAGTCACTATATTACAATAATAAAGGTAACATAATACCTTATCTGAAACCTTGTAGGTGAGAACCTAAATCTCGGTGGTTCAGATCCCAGCAATGGTAATAAATTTTTCAGTCTTACTCAACGTTTCCACAATTTAGCCTACACAGGGCCAGTGTGAAAGAACAATTAATTTCCATTCGTCTCCGGAAAGTTTGGCAGTGGTTTTTCTACATAATGGAAACCTGAAACCTTCTGTACCCATTGTCCATTCTGTCCATCGAAATGAAAGTTATGAAAACAAGAACGTGGTATTAGAAGCAATTAATTGCAACTTCTACCAGTGGAGTATCTGTAAAAATTTGAGAATTCTGGGCATGCTATTGTGAATGCAGGCTGGTTTACAAAATTCTGCTGTTACCTGTGCCTATTGGGCAATCACAAAGCAGAAAGACATGACGTCAAACGTAACTGGAAGCAAAGAAGTACTTTCAACCCAGGAGAAGAAAATGTCAGGTACATCCCATTGGTTGATCCTGAAAAGGTGCCAGTTCCCCCTCTCCACATAAAGCTTGGACTAGTGAAAAATTTTGTAAAAACTCTTGGAAAGGCCAATTTAATGGGATTTGAGTAGCTGAAAGAGAAGTTTAGTTTCATATCAGCCGCAAAACTGAAGGAGGGTGTTTTTATGAGACCACACATAAGGGAATTTTTGTATGATGAAAAATTTCCACAAGAATAAATGAGACAGAACTGAAGGCTTGGAATAGCTTCAAGTGGGTTTGCATGAATTTTCTTGGGATAACAAAGTTACCTGACTACAAACAAGGAGTGCTGGAACAGTTTCATGCTTGTAAAGAAATAGGTGTTTGCGTGTCACTGAAAATTCATTTCCTAGATTCCCATTTATAATTTTTTCCAGCTAACCTTGGTGATGTAACTGATGAAATGGGTGAAAGATTTTACCAGATCATCAAAGTGATGGAGAATCGTTAACAGGGGTTCTGGAATGAGGCAATGATGGCATATTATTCCTGGATGTCATATTGTGAGGATGCAGAGAAATCACACAAACGACAATCGATAGTGAGCATTTTTAGATTCCAGTTTTGAACAACTGACTTTATTTTTCCCTATTTATGAGCAATTGAAATATAAACAAATTTTACAGTTTTTATACTTGTTTTATATCAAATTAATGTTGAAAACAGTAACTTTCTTTATCTTTTTGCTAATGGAATGTAATATTTCCATTTTCACATATTTTTCAAAATGTATTTTTGTACATTAATCAATAATTTAAAGTGATGCGGAAATATTGATAACAGATTTGGATTCAGTGCACTGACTTTAATAGGAAACATTTTGATTTTAATATTTATATTGAGGATGTGGCTCATAAAATAATAATTTGAGATTAGATTAGATTAGATTAGATTGATTTGCATTCAGTAGGTTCCCTTGTAGCCAGAAAAGGCTGTGAACATTGAACATGTCTAGAGGTATAAAGTTTAATAGCATATATATGTACGAAAGTTAACATAAGACACATATTATAGCACACAGGCAATACGAACAACAATATGGAAAACAAAGCAGGGATAATTATATATGGTACAAAATGAAACACTTTTTAAACCAGCTTTCACTTGGCTTATGCCAGTACGTCTCCACCTTTTTGCAATGGACACCATTCTTGTTATTTATTAAATACATATAGATTAAAAATAAACTTTCAGCTTGCATCAAATATTTATAAGTAATGATTTGTCATTGGAATAGTTAAATACTACTTATAGAGCTACAGAAGCATTATCAGGATAATTTGTCATTCAGATAATCTTGTACAGAATAAAAAGATTTTGAGCAAAGGTACTCTCTAACAGCTTTTTTGAAAGCACCGAAATTATCAACTTTTTCTTTAAGAACATTAGGAAGTGTGCCAAATATTTTGATAGTTTCATAATACACACCTTTCTGAAAGCAAGAAAGTTTAGTCCTGGGATAATGGATATTATACTTTTGTCTAGTGTTTATTTTGTGAATTACATTATTTGTTGCAAATAAGGCATGATTGCATACAAAGAATTTTAGGATCGAGAATATTTACATGCAAGGAAGCGTTAATATCTTCAATCTTGTAAAAAGATCTTTACAGGAGCATCTGGTGTGGGTGTTGGTAATGATTCTTATAACCCTCTTTTGCATAAGAAATATTCTTTTACTTTCTACTGAGTTGCCCCAAAATAATATTCCATAATAGAGTTAAGTATGCATAGTATACTAATTTAAGTGTGTCAATAGAACTCACATTAACCAGCTCTCGGATAGCATAACAGGCAGAGCTAAGTTTAGGTAAGATATAATTTATGTGAGCTTTCCAATCTAAACATCTGTCCACTTGAAGGCCCAGAAATGTTATGCTGTCAATTTCTTCTAATAACATATCATTAATCCCGATTTCTATTTCAGTATGTGATGTACGACAGGTTATAAATTTGACTACTTTTTTTTGTCTAGATTCACAGATAATTTGTTTGCTTTAAACCAGCATGACATACAGTTCAAAACATAATCCATTTTAATTATACACTCGTTTAAATTTGTACTGGTCACCAGGACACTAGTACTTGCAATGTCCGTTATATAAAGTGAGAGGTCATTTATATAGATAAGAAATAATAAAGGCCCTAACACGGAACCTTGGGGTACTCCATGAGTTACTATTTTCTAGTTGGAAGTTTGTTTTTCATAGCCGATATCACTGACAGCTACTTCAACACTCTGTTTTCTGTCATTTAGATATGATACAAACCATCTTAAATGTTCATTTTTTAGCCCATAGAATTCCAGTTTTGCTATAAGAGTGTCATGATTGACACAATCAAAAGCCTTTGCTAGATCACAAAAAAATTACACCTACATGTCTTTTATCATTTAAGGCAGTCAACACTTCATGTGTAAGCTTGTAAGTTGCATTATTAGTCGATATTCCCTTTCTGAATCCAAACTGATCACTGAGAAGTATTTTGTTACATTCAAGGTGTTTATACAGTCTGGTGAACATTACTTTTTCAAGAACTTTTGAAAATATTGGCAAGAGAGATATTGGTCTATAATTTGAAACATTATTGCGTTCACCTTTTTTGAAAAGAGGTTTAACAACTGAGTATTTCATTCTGTCAGGGAAAATACCTGTCTTTAGAGACTCATTACATAAATAACTAAGGGGAATGCTAATTTGTGAGGAGCAAGATTTTAGGATTTTTGTAGTTATTTCATCATAACCGGAAGAATTCTTCATTTTTAAAGAGTCAATAATTTTATTTATTTCGGAAGGTGTAGTTAAACTGATTTTAAATGTAGGTACAGAGTTTGTGAAACTTGATCTTAGAAATTCTAGTGCTGCATCTTTACTTCCATAATTAATATTCAATTTTTTTGTTACATCCAAAAAGAATTTGTTAAACAATTCTGCAACTACAAGAGGTTATATTTTTATTTCAAAGTAGTTAATTTGTTGATTACAGAGGTTAGCTATAATTGAAAAGCTATACGTGACAGAAGGAAACTGAAAACAGTTCCAAATTCAGCTAAGAAAAGTTGGCCTAAAGAAATCTAGCTTCATCTCGGGCGGTTAAAATAACTTAATTTTTGTCGAGCAGTGTAATCGATTGAATGTAGAATCATCTTCAGGGGAAGTATATTAAAAGGTATTTCAGCTGACATAGTTTTCAGCATCATCCATTCAGTATTGATGATGTGGAAAGGTCACTTCCCGGTGGATGCCACGCATATTGACATCTAAGCAGAAAATGCGCCGTCAGCGGTATTGTGGAGAGAATTTAGACATGCTTAGAAGCAACAAAAACAACTGCTCTGGAATTTTTACAGTGGATTTTTGTTTTAAACTAACATCCTCTAAGTTGAAGCATATCGGACGATATATGAAATAGGTGAAATGATGCTCAAATTAGCCCATGGCCCATAGAGCTCAGAGTTACCCGATATTCAATTTTCAGAATAAGTAAAAGCCCCGGAAAAGGCTTTATTCAGAAAACTCACCCTGACCGAGATTTTATCTCGGGACCTTTGAACGTGAGGTAGGCACGCTACTACCTACGCTATAGAGACGAGCGTTAGAGAGAATAAACCATGGGTTCATCGTCATAATCCGGAGTACAAACAAGAGTCCATGCAAAGAAAACAATAAATTTCGTGTACAGCAATCAGTCCAACAGAACATGTCAACAATGATTTGGGATTAGGAAGGTGCTCTGCTTTAAGAAATCATGGCGGACGAGACAATCATTACAGGAAATAGTGGTATTTTAAATAGTGGCTTTACGTGATAATATCAAACAGAAATGTCATGGTGCTGGTGTTCTGCTGCTTCAAAATAATACATTGAGACACAAGCCGCCCATATCGTATGCTGCTATACAGGAGCATGCCTTCTTAGAGTTTAACCATTCACCCCACTGTAGAGACCTGGCTCATAGTGACTAATCTTTGTTCAGAAATCTTAAAAAATTCTGCGTGGATCACGATTTCCCGATGACAAGTTAATCAAGGAAGCTCTAACAGGGTATTTGGACATCCAACATGCTTCTTTTTTTCTTAGGATACCTATTTAATAACCAGAAGCGAAATGGAGTAAGTGTATTGCCGTCAAGGGAGACAATGAAAAAAAAAATAATCGGTTGAATCCCATCAAGAGATTTAATTTTTAATGTCCAGGTTAATAACTTATTGAACTCTCCTCGTAAGCCTACATTACAATACGTATGTTTTAGATGATTCAAAGTCTATACGAAATATTGAATTTAAAATTTCAGTATTATATTAATGTTCTCTTCAGGAGAGAGTATTCTGCCCTACGGGTATGAACTAATTGCATATATAAATAGTGGATAGGGCAAACAAAGCACAAAATGCTTCGCTGTTCTACAGACTATAAACAAGATGAAAAAGGTGGAAAAATAATTTTATCCAAAGAAACTGTACCACACATGTATTTAAAATTCCATCACTGATATGAACCTATATTTTAAAAGCTATCATTTGCTATATTATGAATATGAATTAATAAATCATAAATATATTGAAGTTTGACTTTATGGTTAAATAAATCCTCCCTAAAAGAACTTCATAAACTCTTTGGAGGGTATTTATGGCGCTACAAGTGATGAAATGATAAACATTTATTTTATTTCTCCTGTACCTAAGGAATAGAATTAGTTTACACAATTACCTGAGTCATTTTATGGTTACATTAAGTAACACTGTTCGTAAGTGTCGATGGCCAAAGTATGCCCACAGGGAGGTTTTTTCCCCCATTTCTGTGCGATTTAGTCGTGGACGATCTTCTGGATAACCTGAACAAACAGGGATACCACACTCAAGGCTATGCAGATGACACAGTTATACTTATCCAGAGCAAGTGTACCAGTGTTGTTTAGAAGCTTACGAGTAAAGTTCTGAAACTTGCGGAAAAAGGTGTATGAGAGTAAACATTCGGTAAACGACACGAAGACAACACGTATTCCCTTCACACATAGAAAGAAAATGAAATTTAGAACTGCAAATTCTTTTGATGAAGTATTGCAGGCAGGATTCAATGTTAAGTGTCGAGGCTTAACTTTAGATAGCCAACCTACATAGAACCTTCAATACAAAAAAAAAAAAAGAAAAGCCAGAACTTTTGGGAAATCATGGGGACTCAAACCAAAGATGATGCGTTGGTTACGCAAAGCAATCGTGAGATTCATAATTACCTAAGGGTTACCAGTATGGTGGCCCAAAGTTAGTTAAAAACAGGCAGCTAAAAGACTTGGCAGTGTCCGAAGATAAGCCTGCCTGTTCATAAATGGGCTTTAAGAAGCACATCTTCAGCAACACTGGAAGTTCTCCTTAACCTTCCACCATTGATATTTATATCAAAGGGAATGCAAGGCTTGAAACATATCGGCTGAACCTAAACAATAACTGGAAAACCTAATCAATCAGGCACATACCGAATTAATGATATAATAAAAACCCTCAATTTCAGATGGGAAGTATTATATGGCACCAATATTAAGTTTTTACAAACC
This sequence comes from Mantis religiosa, assembly GCA_030765055.1. Taxonomy (NCBI): domain Eukaryota; kingdom Metazoa; phylum Arthropoda; class Insecta; order Mantodea; family Mantidae; genus Mantis; species Mantis religiosa. Next base: position 374,996,741 of record CM060950.1, read on the forward strand.
ATTCAATATTATGGTAGAATGGAGCCAAAGCAAAATGCACAGTCCAAAAGGAAGCCTGATCTGCTATACCGATGGCTCCAAGAAAGTCAGTGGATCAGGCCCTGGAATATATGGGGAGACTGCAAAGTGCGACATCTATCTCCCCTGGTGAGCAATACCACTGTTTTCCAAGCAGAAGTATTTACAATTGAAACATACGTCAGTGAGAATCTAAGAAGGCGCTATACAAGTAACCGCATCTGAATATACTCTGACAGTAAGGCAACATTAAAAGCACTTGCAAGTTATTAGATAACCTCAAAGTTTCTCTGGAAATGCCTATAAAACCGTATAGAACTGGATAAACCCAACAAGGTAACTCTTGGATGGGTTCTAGGGCATAACGTTATTTTGGGCAACAAAAAAGTAGATACCTTAGCAACGAAAGGCGCTGCAATATCATTTACTGGTCCTGAACCAGCGTTTTGCATCCATTTAAATACCGTACGAAAAACCATTGATGAGTGGATAAAATTTAGCCACAAAAAATGGGAACGATCAGAGGATGCAGGCACAGTAAGAGAATGATGAACAGCATATCCTTCTCACTTATTGAATACATACTCAAACTTAACAGATACCAGCTAAACGTGCTAATAGGGGCAATGATGGGGTACCGTAACATCTGCACACAACGGATATCTTCAAGGAACAACTAATATGCAGATTATGCAATGTAGAGGGAGAAACTGCCTCTTATATGCAGATGTGAAGTTTTAGGTGGGAAAAGATACGAATTATAGCTAAACCAGAGGATCTTCCTACAAAAATTAATTAGTAACGTACTGTATCTTCTATAAGAAACAGGGTTATTTAACTGAAACAGTAAAAATAGGACAATATACAATAAAACTGTAAGGTTTCCGTGTTGAGGATAGTTAAAACTCGACTCGCTCTCTACACAAGTCAAGTCGACGCTTTTCTTACGATTCCAGGGAAGGGAATGTTTCTCCTGCTCTCTTCTCGCTTCATATATCAAAACAGCCAATTAATTAAGTGCATTTTCATTCAACTTTTTACTATCACATTTTAAAAGCGTACAGAGGCCATTTTATAATCTAAGATATGGCAAATGAAGCAGGACTAAAGGTAATGATGGGATGATGGTGTTCTTGGAGTGCGCGGCGATCATGTGGAACGGGGTAATCCTCACCTGATGTCCCGCGTAGTGACTGGGGTTGTGGGTTGTATTCAGTCCCCCGGGAAGAAGATGACGAAGCCACGAGTTGCTAACTCTTCTTGGTCCAATCTGGCACTCTGATGTATCGAGGTATATAAAAAAATCTAAAATATCTCCAGATCTGCTCCAGTCTGAGCTATGAGAACTCTTGAATTTTCAGACGTGGTCGCGAGTGAAAGGATAAATTTTCTAAATAAACTTCGATATCAATAAATTATTTTTACTTTAAAAATATCAAGATGTTCAATTTAATTTGTATTCTTTATACAATTTTTCGTACAAAACTTGACAATTGTATTGTATACCTTGATTACAATTAACAGAAAAGGGATATTAACTCTTTTTCAAGCTTTCGTCGGGGCAGTGAATTTACGTCTGTTCACCTTAACGTTCTTCCATCAAAAGGCGGTTTCTTTCCTAGCTCTTTTGCCAAAATTATTGGTTTTTACTTCTCTCGTCGCCATCACTACCAATCAAACTTTATTTTTACTGGTCCACGTCACACAATACATAATATGATTTTGAAAACAACCAGTGATAAAACATTCACATCATATGACTTTCATATTTCGTCATTTCATGGACTACTGAATTTTAACAATTTCCTTTCTTACTCATTTTAACATGTCCATATTGACTCTTACATTATTAAACATATTAAACAATTTTACAATTCTTGGAACATAAACCAAAACAACCGTTACACAAATATAAGTAACATTATGCATAATGGTCTTACATTCTTTGTCACCTTTATAGCGAGAAAGAAAACAGAAAATATAAATGTGAATAGAAGGAGCAACGAATTTCTGAAAGCACTAAAGTGGAGGAAAAATGTGTCTGAAGGCATAACAGCTATTCTAAGTTTGGCTCATAAAGTTGCACAATTAAATGCTCAGTTTTGCTCTCTAATTTTTTTCATGACTTTGTCGGTTTGTAAAATGTTCTTTGGGATTCAATTTTCGAAATCTGACTACGAATATGTGTATAAACAGAAAGCTTATAAGTATAAATATTGGGATGACTGAAGTGTATAGTCTAAATTCAGTGCTCATGTTAAATTCATTTAGATGTAAGTGCCATACAGTCTAAAAAATAGGGGTTGGAATTTTGTAAACATCATTCTATGTAGAGTCATTATCATTAGTTAGGATACCGTTTCAATTACAAGGACCATATCTGAATTCTACGTTTTGTATAGTTGTGTGATCAATATTTGAAGCTCTTTGGATGAGGAATGTGAAGGTAGGAAATCTGGGAGTTGCTGAATGCTACCATGCCACATTTCATCGCCTGCACTAAGTATGAAAATACCAGGCGTTCATGTTTTGATATATTGCCTCGGTATATGTTTGAAGGGAGATGAAACTGAAACTGCAACAGGTTTCACGTAGGGCAGGTATGACAGGCGTAACAGAGCGATGGTCGGGCAGAAATGTTTGCACTGAGTATTGATCAGCTCAGCGTATATTCCACTATAGACACTCTGATCCTTTTCTGTCTTCCTGCATTTTTGATCAGGAGCTTGTATTGTAAGTGCTATCAAATAAATGTATAAGATACACGAAACTTAAGAACACTTACCACTTCTTAAGTGATGCAAAAATATCTTGATCTTGCTGTAAGAAATAATTTGAAACTAACCATCAGGTGTGTGGCGTACATGTATCTACTTTTTACATAGTATAATAATGCAAATAAATTCGGATCTCTCAAATATACTGTCTTTCTCTACTATTGTTTATTTCTCTATTGATTCTGAAAACTATTCTAAGGTAGTTTATTGTTCTATCTGCTTCATATTGATGGCTGATTTTAATTTATTACGATATGCTTCTATGTTTTAGACAATTAAAAGTGTATTTTATCTGCATTTATACTTTTTTTTTTGCTTGAGTTCAATTGCTATTCGCCTGACTGATTTTGGTGCCAAATATTTTCTTGTATTGTTTAAGTTTCTATCCCTTGATGTTATACTATGTCCCACGCCGCCTACTCAGGAAAACTCTTCCGTTATTGGCCTATTAAGTTTCCTACTAAACAGTTTCTTTCCTGAATACACACAGAAAAGTATTACTCGCTTACAATAATTTCTCTTTAATTGTACTGTCATTATCTCAAGTGGTTTCATTTGCTTAATTTCTTACTTTTTATTTAACAATTACTAGGTAATTGTAAATGCCCTTTTTACTATTATGCCTATTATATTATTAAATATTTCTTCTGTTTCTACTATTTCCCTCGTATTATCTTCAATGCTTTTATAACAGCTTTGATATTTCCTTTAGGTTGAATATACCTCAGTAGAAATTAACATTTGCAGAAATACTTTCATTACACATTTCTTTATAGGTAGAAAGGGAGCAGAAGAAAGCGAATCGATAGCCAGATATTTACAACTGAGACCCGATATGTTGGCTTTGAAATACCACTATGCTTTCTATGACGTCATGAGGAACAATTGAGTAAAAACACCACATTAATATGCCAAAAGTACTGAAAGCTTTAAATCAGCAATAACAGATATCTCGGAAAACGCTAGGACAACAAAATAAGTAATTTGGAATATACATGGTGTTCATTTTTATTCGTTATTTCCCGCCCTCCGATTGAACAAGAATGACGTCAAGTTGATTGTTGAGTCTATCTTGAAATCACAGTGCCCTCTACGGAGAAGTGGTAATTTTTGCGGAATAGTAAGCAAATTACAACACTGTGTGTTGCTGCACTGGTAACTAATACAACCAACTTCCCCTGGATATGAACACAGAGCACCGCGTCGACATATTTTCTTGTTCAGACTTGGATAAAAGTTTTGTACATATTGTAACACAATTTATTTTTCATTCCTAGAATATGTTCTGCTAATTTTCTGTTTTTTAATGAAATTACATTGAGGAAACTGTGGGTGTTAGAATAGAATTGAGATCAAATTGAAATATTTCTATTTTATGTGACAGGTTTACGATATGTATGTTTACTATTACAGAAAAACAGATGTTCATTGTGAAATAAATGTTCATTGACTTATCATTTTGTATATTCTGCATGGTATAATTTTATGGCTGCATAATTAGCTTAAGAGTGCATTGCATTACAGCATGTGTTTTTTTTAAATGAGTTAGCGCATCTACGCACCAGGTGAAATTACGCACTTTTATATTACGCGGGCAGACCCACCTCTCAAATAGTACGTAGGTATATTTGTCTGTCGATAGAGGGAGGCACAACTCTGCTGTCAGATCATATCACATCAAATACGATCGCAAGCCGCTAGGGAAATTGTATATAAACTCGCTCCATCAGCAATGTTATTGATGACGTCAAATTTTGCGCAGTAAAATCACAGATAAAAATGAACACCGGGTATAAATTCTGTTTTAAAGAGATCTTCATTTTATGTGTTGTATGTCTTAGCCTATCTCTTATCGTCTACCAGTTATACAGAGTTATACAAAGTTATTTCCAAATGAAGACCGATTCAAAGGACATTTCCAGAAAATTAAAAATATAATTTTGTTTGTCACTTAAATAGCTTAATTATATAGTACTTTAATTAAAATAAGGGTACATTAGGACGAGGAATTTTCTTGGAAATTTCATTTGGCATCTTTGTAAGATTCTGAACTTCAGTATAAATGTTTGTTATTTATTACTTTTGAGTTATACTGTTCAAAGACAGGCAGATAGACAAACACACATACAAACACATACCCACACCATGGAAATTACTCTGTTTCCTTTTCTTATTGAGGGAGTCTTAAAGCTTGCTCTTTTTTATTTCGGAAAACCCCAATCTAGAATTTTTGGGTTGAATACAATATCTTCTCTAACTATAAGGATGTAGTAGAGAAAGCAGTAGTATAAAAAATATTATTTTTAATTTGAAATAATAAAAGCTTAAATCAGGCGTGGCTCTGGGCGGATTGATTAGGTGACTCGGAATATTAGCTAACCTAAATTTGCAAAATCAGTTTTGCAAAAACGCATTTTATACTGGAATAGTGGTTTTTAACGTCGATGGAGCTTCCCTCTGCATATGAATCCAAACGTTCCTAAAAATTACCTTTATTTAAAGAGTCCTAGCTTTCATTATGGTCACGAAACGCCATTTCACGTCTACTTTCATAATGAGATATTGCATGAAAAGCCAATTAATCTTAACCTTCTGATTGTATTTTACAATATATAGACCTGAGGTTTCCAGAAGAGCGTCTGCAATTTTGTTAGTGTTTTTTCCCAGCTCTTTCAATCCGACACAATTATGTTCCTCATACCAACGAGTGTTAAATGTCCCGGTGTATTTTGAAGATGCTCCGTCTCAAAGTTTTTCTAAACATAGCACTTTTGTAGGCATACTGCGCGTAGGCCAACTTTATACGTCGCGCTGGTCATCATTTTTTCATAAAGAAAATGGTGTTTGGAGAATGGAAAACACCAAATCTTGTGTTGGATTCAATACATATCCCTTAACTATGAAACATTTAACACTTTGTATATCACACAATAATCACTGATCACATAAACATTTAAGTTTTTACTATTCACAGGATGTAAACCAATAATAAGTAGTAGCACCTGACCCGCGGGGCTCGCTTCAAGATGGTTAGCACTTCTACCAAAAAAATTCTTTTCAAATAAAAGTAGAAAGGAAGTCCTCTATTGTGTTAGCAACACGAATTGGTGCGGAATATACAGCTTCTACAAATCGAATCCGTAGCCATGGTAGCCAGCAATGCATTCTGCCCCTCCAAACTCTCCTCACCCACCGCAAGTGTTACGGTCACCTCGGCAGTTTAATAACGAACCACTAGTCGGGAAGTAAGCTAGCTGCATTATCGACGTGCGGGCGTCAAGAGAGCGGCTCCATTACAAAATATAATTTGGAGAACTTTTGTAATTGATAATTAAATGCTAGAACATAAAACATAACCATGTAAGTTATTAAAAAACAAGTAGGTGACTCGGCGATTGAAACGCATCAAGGGAGAACCGCCCCTGGCTTAAATCTAAGAGCACTACATTTTTCTTTACAAAAGTTACCCTGGTGGAATAGAAAACTAATCTATAAAGTATTTCCGAGATAGGAAGGAAAAAATATTGGAAGTTACAAACGTGTTGGAGAATTGCACTCTGGTGAACACTTAACTAGCATACAGCAGCAGTGAACAGACGACATCAACGATGTTTTTTGTGTAATTTACGTCCTCCAAAGCTAAGTCATATCGGACGATGAATGGAATGGGTGAATTGATGCTCAAATGTGTCCAGGGTCCATGGAGCTTAGAGTTGCCCGACATTCGTCTTGAAGGATAAGGGAAAACCCTGGTATAAGCCTTATCCAGGTAACTCACCCTGACCGAGATTCGAGCTCGGGACCTCTTGAACGTGAGGCAGACACGCTACCACCACGCTACCTAGGCGGGCGTTTTTTCATTCGTGGAAATAGGAAAAAGTCGCACGGGGTTAGGTCCGGCGAATACGGAGCGAGGGGAACGACAGACCACCTGTGAGATGCCAAATAGTGGGTCACTCGTAAGGCCGTGTGTGCTGGAGCATTGTCGTGATGCAGAAACCAGTCACCTGATCGCCAAAAATCCGGGCGTTTCCGCCTCACATCCTCTCGCAGACGCCTTAAAACATCCAAGTAAAAGTGTTCGATAATAGTCTGGCCAGGGGGTACGAATTCCTGACGCACAATTCCACGAACATCAAAAAAGACAATGCTCATCATCTTCACATTTGACCTCACTTGCCTTGCTTTTTTCTGGTCTGGGAGAGTTGGGAGTCCTCCACTGGCTTGACGCTTGCTTGGTTTCTGGGCCATACCCGTAACACTAACTCTCATCCCCCGTAATGACTTTGTTGAAGAAATTTGGATAATGTGCAATCTCTGTTTTCAAGTCCTGACACACATTCATGTGGATGGTGTTGTGCTCCTGTGTGAGAAGGCGTGGAACAAATTTAGCAGCAACACGTCTCATGTGCAAATCCTCCCTCAAAATCCGCTGGCACGAGCTCCAACTGATTCCTGTCGCTGCTGAAATTTGGTCGATCATTTGGCGACGATCCTCGTTGATCTTATGGCGGACCTTTTCAATGTTTTCCTCATTTTGCGATAACGAAGGACGTCCAGAACGAGCTTGGTCTTGAACACACATCTCACCACGTTTAAAGCACCCAAACTACTCGGAAACCTGTGTGCGGCTCATAGAGTCCTACTGGAAAGTTTCCTGAAGCATTTGGTGTGTCTCCGTTGCAGTTTTTTTTTAAATCAGGAAACAAAATTTCACACACACTCTTTGTTCTTTTAAAGTTGCATTAACGACTTCACAGAAGTAATTCACCAAAAATCTGAGAAACACAATACCACACTTGCACGTTCAGCTCTACCCTGACGCCATCTGCACAGCTGTTTCATGAAGGTCTACTAACACCATCTAGCGTGAGAACCCTGCACTACGTCTATGAGTAGCAGCGCTCTCGGAGTCCGGTTTCTTTTGGGTCCCCCATCGTATTCTGCATAACTTTATCGTTATGCAGCTGTATGTTCCTTTTGTATGCACTGTCCATTTGTGCGGCAATATTAATGTTGTCATACATTGCTAAACTTAATGCATTTTATATGAGACGAAGAGGACTCATACTTTTTAACACGGTCGTGCATGTGTTGTATGTCTTTCATTTCTTGCTTCACCCAGGAATCATCTCCTCCAAAGAGCAGGCATGGGAACCAGTATAAGGAGGTATTAACTTCACATCCACATATCCAATTGTGCTTCTTGTACATGTCAGGGTTGAACTTCCTATTGAATGTTCTAGCTTTGGTCTTAATCGTTTAAGTTATAGTAACATTTGGTGTAGGCCTACCCATTCGTTTTACTTTAGACTTTTCTTCAGCACTTTGTTGCGAAAAGAGCTTCTCCAGTAAAGATTGCACGGTATTCATTCTATCAGAATTTTATAAACGTACAAGAACAACAGCTCACAATAACCACTATAAATAAAATGTTAGAACACTCAGCTTATACTTAAACAAAGCTTTCTCATCTGCGAGCACGAAACTACACCACAGAACAAGCAAACACAGATATAAACTAAGCGAAGCCTGAAGGTCAGTTATAGCCGTTGCTAAGAGTAGGAGGAGCTAGGTTGATAAACCTCCATTTAAGCAATGTATAAGAAGCCACTCACATTTCTTCACCTTCCAGCAACCCCCTCAGAGGGCAATCATTTGGGCGAGATCTGAGGTTAACACTTCACTGTAAACTTGGAGGCTCCTACAGCTAACCCACAGATTACGTCCCATATTGGGCAGCTATGGTTACTTTACAACTATCCTCATGCACTGCATCCACCCCCTCAGTCCCCGGATCTTAATCCCATAGCAGCAGTATGCGATAAACTGAAGAAGACCGCGCGGAAGACCCCATCAACTCCAAGCAGCACTCGGAGAGGTTGCAAGAGGAATGGAGCAAACTTTCTATAGCCTACCTGAAAAACCTGGTTCACAGTATGCCAAATAGGTTGCGAGAAGTAGTGAAAAGAAGAGGGAGAATGACAAAATACTAAGCCATATTTTGTATCACCCTCAAGTTGTTATGTCCGATTACTTTTGTGGGCCAGGAAAATGTCTTATTTCTTTTTGGTTCTTAAAAACACACGCATTATATAATTTTTATGTGAAATAATATTTATTTTCTTACAAGAAGGAACCGCGTAGCTGTAGATTATCATTAATTTCAATAAAACAACATATCAAATGTTGATTTTCACTTTCAGAACTTAGTACTCTGCTTTGTCCCATTATTTATGGGACTTTCTGTATATATATATGCGTTGTTTGTTATAAAACTACGATTTCTGAGTGTCTTTTGTTAACGAGCTATTATTTTCGCGCGTACACGGAAAACAAAAGCATATCACGTTAGAGAAGTTCATTTAAGATGTTTTATAACAATTCAATAGAAGATTAGGAACCAAACATCGGTTGTCCAGAAACTTAAGCACAATATTTCGTGAATAGTTTTAAAGTGCTGGATCATATTTGAACTTATTTACAATAATACAATTACTGCTTAAGTTTGTATAGTGAAATCTACATCTAAGTAGCTGGATTTATGAACAATGTATTTTTTAAATGATGATAATACAATAAAGTTCTGTTTTTCCAGTGTACCTCAGCCAGCAGAATTATGTCATATAATAGGTTATTCCGAAACACCAGAAAAATCAGAATATCTCAAGATTCTAAAATGCAGAGAGATTATTTTTATGGAACGTAGAGCAATTGCAACTGCATGAAATACGGAAGTGTGTGCAGTACACATGATTATGAAAAAGGAATTTTATCATAATGGGCATATCTTAAAGCTTCTTGAAAAGTTAAAACTTAGCTTCAAATCTTCGGATACTGTAAAGCACTAGAGGCCCTCGCATCCGAGATACACCGTTTGTGGCGACTTACCATTGTAAGTCGCCACAAACGGTGTATCTGGAATGCGAGAGCCCCTAGTGGTTTACCGGGGAAATATACGAGTCAAATGAAGAATTGAATGTCATGACAGAAAGTTGGCCATGGTAGCTCAATGGGTAAGAGCGACTGAACGGAAATCAGGATATCCGTGGTTCAAATCCCGGCCGTGGCATTGAATTTTTCATGTTGACTCTATCAATGATAAACCTTAGCCTATGTACGGCTAGTGTGAAGAAATGATTAATTTCCATCAATTAACTAAAATCTTAATAAGTAATTTTATAAAAAAATAATAATAAATAGTTTCACAAGAAATAAACATTTCTGAGAAAACTATTAGCAACAAATAACTAAATGATCAAATAAATTTGAAACTGTGACTCTTTCTTTTGTTCCCGACTGTGCACCTCTTGCTTGCCCTCAGGACTGTCTTCATAACTGAGTTATTTAAACTGAAATAAGGGTCATTGACTAAAGCGAGTGAATATCTTCTTTTGGATGGAAGAACTTTCGTCAATTTTCTGTTCTCAGAAACATGTATATTGATTACGATTAAAATGCTGCATGTTTGAGACACGACAATTTTTAATTTTTGGGGAAAAGGCGATAAACACCTCTTTAATTTCCATGATTATTTCACTAAGAAACCAGGTTATCATTGATAAAAACATCAGGTTAAAAGAGAACGTGGAGCTCATAAAATACGCAACTCCCGCAATTTCTACTTCCCGCGTATCAGCTATTTTCGAAACATCTCATCCTATATAACAATTGTTATGCACATTTAACAGTCTCAAAATTGCTCGTTGCATAATTTCATAAGAAACCTAGTATTTTATTTATTTTTAATACTTTAACGTCCTTTAACTGGAGAATCATTTTGGGCAGTAAATGAAACGGGTGATACCATCACATCAGTCTAGAGCGACTGGAACATAAGATTTACCCGACAATCGTCTTATTAAGATAAGGGAATACCCTGTAAAAAGTCCTATTGAGAAAACTATCTTGATCTGGATTGGATATCGCTTCTGCGGTGCCCAACTTGCGCTCATATGAGCAAAGGTGGAGTTTTTTTTCACTTCAGTCCACCCTCCTCATGAAAGCATTTCCATTTTTCTCGCTCTCTCTACATAATGGGACGTTGCGACTTATATTCGCAGACAGTGGGTGGAGGTAAACCCTCCTTCCCCTTACGCGGCAAGGTTGGCCAAGATCTCTTCACTGGGAGTCAGACACGCTACCACCAAACTATGGAGGCGGGCTCCAGTTGAAATCATTTATAACCAAACAGTTTGCCTGATGACGATACGCAATGGAGCAATCGTGCTTTATATGTTGAAACAGTATTGCTTATGGGTGTACACAAGTTCCACGTTGGAACGCCAATTTGATGCAAATATAATATAATGGCGAACACAGAAGTCGGCGAGCAATGAGGTTTCTCTCAGGGTATGCGTGGATGTGTGTGAGGAGGAAATTTTACAACACTGGAATGCCCGTTTCCAAATTATTTATTCACTGCTTCTTATTTCAAACCTCGAAATGGAAGCTGCCGACCGAGGGTTACCAATCACGGTTTATAGTGACTGAATGCTAACTATATTTCTCGATAAATTTTGATGACCTGACAAATATTCAAGACCGAACAAGTTGACCACCCTAATAGGCTTCACGTCTGACTCTACCCTTTATATCGGCTACACGCCGAAGTCTTTATGATGGCTTCGTAGCCGCGACCCACCTCCATTGGCGAACGCCGAAGAGTGCCCTGACCACCTCTGCGCGCGTGTGTATCTTTATATAACTTTCACTCTCCAAACTCCTTTTCCAAACCAAACAAAGTCCTTTTGTGGCTGTTTTGGTCGCCATTGTAAACGATCCAAAAGAATTCCTATTCATATACGTGTGACAATTCCTTTAGAAACCTTCTAAGGACACTGTTCCTTTCATTCATGGCATTGTTATAAACAGTTTCCCCAACTAACTGACCTTGCCCTAGGTCGTCACAAAGACCAACATTCCTTCGACGTCTATCATTATTCTTTGCTTCTGGCAACCAATAATTTCGGTATCAAATGCCCCCATAGATATTATTTTATTATCCCATAATGAAATAATATATATGTCTTGCCCGAATATAACGCAAATTATTAGACATTTGTCAGCAACTTCCAATTCGTTTTACAATTTCTTTTCACAACATTAATTTTTTTTACATGACATTTCCTAAAAATTATTCACATGATTACATAACAACATTTCATTTAAAATTTACCAACATTCTGTTCTGCAATTTTCAACTTTTAAATATTACTCGGAAAATATTTCAATCTACCTCATCTCTCTTTTTCTTCATCTGATCTACTTAAAATTAGTTCATATGGTTGTTACACTCCCATGTTTAAATCAATGGTACATTAATAAGATTATATTTGTATACAACATTTCTGAGTTCTTCTTCTTGATTCTATATAAATATTCTTTTCAAAAGTCTTTCATTGTTCTGATATTTTTTTATTAACTGGTTATTTTTTTTCATACATTTCCGAATACTTCTTTATGATTCTATATAAATATTATTTTCAAGAGTCTTTAAGTGTTCTGATTTTCATTACTATATTTTTTTCACTTGTTTAGTTTTAAGTTTCACTGCACTGTCACAACACTGTTTAAACTTAACCTATACATTTTACACTACACTATTTATACTTATCATACACATTTTACAAGTTTGTTTCTTCTCCTTTTACAATTTGTTATGGCAATTTTAAATACTTTAGCCTAAGTTCCCACCATTTACAAGAAAATTCATCATTCCACAACGTACTTCGAAACACAGGAGAATTTTGCGGACTTTTCCATGTATAAAGGACTTATTTATTCTACATCCCCATGATTTTTCCACATTTAGCTTAGATATTGCACATCGATCTTTTTTCCTATCTTTCTTAGGCATATTCTGATGGAACTGTGCCCCTTGCCCGAAATATTTTAATATTTCTGTTTCGTTTATCCCTGGATTTTGCATGTTTTTCAATGTTTCATTTCTCACCGTGATCTCTATTGCTACCTCACTAATTTCACTTGTGGTTTTCTCCAAATTCCTCGTCAGTTTTCTATTTTCCCATTCTGATACTTCTAATCTACTCCTAGTTTCTTCTAACTCTTTTCTAGCTATTTGTCTTTCTTTATCTACTTTCTGTACGATTTCCTCCCCAAGTTTTCTGTTTTCACTATCTAACCTTTCATTAGTTAGATTCATAACTTCATTTTCAACATTCTCCGTCTCCTCACTAACATCTTTTCCTACATTGTCTGTTACCTGATCAGCTTCTTCTCTTACGTTCTCTACTTCCTGACTAACTTTCCTGAAATTTTCTAACGACTGTTGTTGATTGTCTAACTTCTTTCCTAGTTCTATTTGTCCTGCCTCTAACTTCTGAAAACCACTTTCTATCTTTCCTTCTATCTTTGTTATTAAACTTTGATTATCATCATCTAACTTGTTACTTAAACTTTCACTTAAATTTTGATAACTATCATCTATCTTTTTACTTAAACTTTCACTTAAACGTTCAACACTTGCGAACATTTTTCTAATTTCCTCTAACATATTTATTTCCCTTTCTACCTTATCTAGGACAGTTCTACTACGCTCTGGTACTTCGACTACTTCCTGCCTACTGTTATTACTATAAACCTCCTGAACTTCCATTTTCTTTCTTTATTTTTAAAGATTTTTACTCAACACATTTGTTTTCCTCCTCAAATATATTCACAACAATCTATTAGATAATGTAACACTCTGTACCTTTAATTGTTTTTACTGGCTCCTGATGATGTCACTGATGACGATGCCGGTCTCCTTTCTTCTTTACAGTCGTACTGTTGACGAATTTCGTGATGGGTCGACCGTCCTCGTGTCGAACCACCTTCACCTGTTGAACCTCGCTGTCGGGTTGAAACTCCTTCTAGGTTGAACCTCCTTCTAGGTTTAATATACTTCCTTTTGTGGCTGTTTTGGTCGCCATTGTAAACGATCCAAAAGAATTCCTATTCATATACGTGTGACAATTCCTTTAGAAACCTTCTAAGGACACTGTTCCTTTCATTCATGGCACTGTTATAAACAGTTTCCCCAACTAACTGACCTTGCCCTAGGTCGTCACAAAGACCAACATTCCTTCGACGTCTATCATTATTCTTTGCTTCTGGCAACCAATAATTTCGGTATCAATGTGTTGGGAAATTGTGAGAACCAGAGAGACTCATGTCAGTGTACGGGAGTACGGGATCAATGTTTATTGCCTCTACCACGTGCTTAGTAAGCACAAACGTGTTACATTCCATTTAAAAAGTTGATATTGAGATATCATCAGGAATGCAAGTTTTGAGGACACCAGAACAGGGGGAAAAAAACTTAAATGTCTGCGCGCGCGCTCCAGAACCCAAATATTGGAGGAATATAAAATGTAGGATTTAATTTCGTTATCTTTCAAAGATGCGAAACGAAAACTTTCAAAAAAATCGTCCGAAAATGGCTCCAATAATTTGAATTTAAACACTAAATATTTAAGATAGCTGCATAACAAATAGAATGCCTATTGTGAAATTTCTGAGGATAAACCCTGAAGTTTGCTTTACTGGAAGTGAAGTCTGTATAACTATCCTAAACCCAACAGATAAACGAAAAGTTACTGCACAAGTAACTCGTTAAAATACACAAATAATGTCAATTATAATAATGTATTGCAAAGTTAACTAATTCTGATATATTATTTGTTAGTGATTGAAATTCTCAGATACTTACTTAAAGGTATGTAATTTTTAACTTCTAAGATCCTATTCCCTTTTTCATTCAAGGAAAACTAATACTTCAAATGCATCAATTAGTGGTTGGTTTTTAAATGTCTGATTGCTGCTTATATCACTTTATCCCAGGTATAAGAACAAAAGTGTGCAATTAAAGGTCTTTCTATAGACTTTATCCAAAGAAACAAGACAAAAACAAGCTTTTCTGAGAACAATTTGTAGAAGATTGGGTGGAGAAAGTAATGTGAATGTAATATATTACATCTGTTTTTAGTTTTACTAACATGATAAAAATACGTCCCTGATTAATTATTAAAAGCAAATAATTCAACTTAGATTTTTGGAACCCCCCGAAAATTGACCTCTGAATATGTTCCTGGGTACTATCTAGTTTGAGAAAAGGTGACATTGTACGTGTATCAAATAATATGGCCAACCATTGGCTGTACAACTCATATCGACATATGAGAAGGCATTGGAAAAAGATGTATGGATACAGACTTCCAGAAGATGCAACTAATCTTTTATTTTGTGGTGTCAAATTTCAGTGGCCTGAACCGAATGAATTCACATATCCAAGTGTTTGCTTAAAACCAAATGGTTTGTTATTTTTCTGCAAACCTGAACAGATTGCAATTCTTTGGTCTTTTTTGTCTGTCTTAATGGTAAAAATGCCAAGTATATGTGGAAGTCTTTTTGGTGTTGAACCAGAGGTTGGAGCAGCCGTGCCTAAGCTTCATTTTTCAAATGAACTCCTGGAAAATCCTGACGTTGTTCCATTTGATGCTGAGATTCTCTCCAAAGATCAGAAAGATGTTACATCTCAGCCACTTGAACTTACACAAGCTGTTCCTGAGAAAGCTGAAGTATCAGAAACAACGTCTTCAGGGACTGTAAGAGGTTATCCAACACCAACACCTCTTTACACTCCGAGGGAAAGCACATCATTAAACAATCAATCTGTCTACCTTAACAAGTAGCAGTAATTTTGAAGGAAATATACGAAGGTCAAATATGATACTTGTGCCATCATTTGCACAAGTAAATAGAAAAATACAGCAGAGAAGCACTGGAATGAGCCACCTCAATGAAAATGTTAACAGGCCTATCCAGTATGGCCTATATATGCCCTTGATCCCTCCACAAGCTTCTAGCACTTCTTCTGAAGTTTCTTCATTCAAAGTTAAACTGGTACCATGTGGAAGACCAAATCAGCATTTCTTCCGCAAGGTGCCTTTATCCGGAATGTGCTCCCTACTAGATGACAGCTCTAAACCAAGGAAGTCGCGTTCGAGACCAGAGGTACAAGCTGGAGTTGATGTGGATGCTTTAGCTCGTAATGATTTGGCACGGCTAAATACAGCAAACCTGATTAACTGGCTCTAGCAGAAGAATGTCCCCTGCATAGTGAAGGATAGGAAAGCTGATCTTGTTGCTAAGGTTAGGAATTATTTGAGAATAGATAATGAATGAAACTTTAAATGCCTTTAATTTTAGCTTCCAGTATCAAATGTTTTATTGTTACCATTTATGTAACACATGAGAAATCTGTTTCAAAGTTAACAAAGTTATAATCAAGATTACATTTAGTGAAGTTTTCAAAACAAACTTACACTTGTTTATATTCATGCATTGTCAGTTGTTTTCCAAGTGAATAGTAACTTTAATGTTTTAAATTTGTTTGTCACACCTTTTATTATGTAGGAAAAATTTATCCAATAATTTTATTTTTAATTTAAGAAATTTGCAAAAGGCTGTTCCTTGTTTAGTTATTAGACATTTGTTATATTTTGAAACAAAGCAAAAATGTGAGCTTCAGTTACATTAAATAACCTCTAAGTATGGTTAATGTTATGTTAGATACAAGTGATAAATGGTCGTAATAAATAAAAAATGTGATTTTATGTTCATTTTCCGTTATGGAATTTGTTTATCCTCAATATATTAGCAAATTCATTTCTACAGCATTATTGTGCCAAGTAAGGCAAGGTATAAAGGTTTAGAAATGCTTTAACCTGCTTTCAAAAGCAACTTAAGCTGATTTTATTATCAAAAAGAAAAAAGGTTCAAATTTAAGTGTTTGATCATGTAAAACAATGTAAGTATGAAGTTTTTAAATAGTAATTTGGTTATATAATTTCAATTCTTTAAAAAAATTCTTAAGTTGAATAAGACATACATACAATATTGCTGTAGGTCTGGATACATTATTATGATTGTTATTCAATGCCAAAGCTGTTGTTCTTTTTCTTTATGCAATAGAGGCTATATAATATTATCTATTAAATGATAAATCTAATAAATTGTATTTCTTAAAATTAAAAAATTAAAATCTAATAAATAATATTAATGAGGCTTCCAGATATGAACTATGTACATTACATTAAGATAAACAAAAATATGCTATGCAAATGTTACTACCTTTTGTTGTTTATTTTAAAATATTATTTTAATGTAGTTTTGCCTATATTAAAATATTTGAATGCTAAATGTGTTAATGTGACATCTTACCTGTTGAGTGATGACCCAATAATTCTTTTAAGTGCTCTCTCACAAATTACACACAGATAGTGGTCAACCCAGAACACTCCACATTTCTAATACTTTACTTGGTATGATTATTTTAGAATCACACTTTGTTATTTTCATGTTGCTGTTTATAATCCCGCTATAGCTAGGGCTCCATTCACTTTTCTTTCTTACAACAAATTTACTCATGTCTAAAAAGCCACATGTATAACTGACGAGAATGACTGATCTTACAGCTCACATTATTTTATTTTCTAGAACGGAAAATGCATTTTAAACAATAGTGTGCTAATTTGAAAGTTAACATACAGTTTGCCTTTGCCTCTGTGAACTCTATATGCAGTGGAACAATTTCTTTGCCTTTATTGCTTGATGTGACATGCTTATCACTGCAAATGAAATTAAATGTATAGTGTCTGATGCCAGCTCTTACTACATGCAGCACTGCAGGCAGTGATACCAATGTTATATGAGATGAAGATGGAGCACCGGTGGAATGAGATGGCAGAGGAAACTGGAGATCCTGGGGAGAGCCCGCCCCAGTGCCATGCTGTCCACCACAAATCTAATTTTGCGGTCGCCTGGGATCGAGCTCAGGTCACCTTGATCTAACCATTCAGCCATGGTGCAGTCAATTTATTACTCCAATGTGAAACATCTGCGACAGTTGAGAATAAGCAATATGTAATAATTCATCTCTCCTCTGGTAATTTTGCCACATAATACTTAATTTTAACAAAAAATCCAAGCTGCTAGATAAATATTTAAAGTAAATAAGGACTTTCAGCCTGGCTGCGTTGTGGCCAAGCAGTTAGATTGCTTTACTCTAAACAAGATGGCCTGGGTCGGATCCCAGGTGACCACATGTGAGATTTGTGGTGGACAGCAGGAAACGAGGGTGGGTTTTCTTATGGGTCTCTGATTTCCCCTGCCACCATTACACCAATTGTTCCATTATCATCTTTCCTATCATACATTTCGCCCACATTCAGTCATCCACTTCTCTCAGTCTTACACCAGGCTTTGGGCTGATCACCTATTGTAAGTTCTCTAACCAATCTAGAGTTTTCGTTCCTCATTCCCATCTTGTGTGACTACTTCGATACACACAGCCCCCAATGAACTATACATGCTGTTGATGGTAAGTCCATTGCTACTAGCTGTGAGGTCATTGGTTCTTTCAACCATTGGAGCACAATGTATTTCACCATGGCAGCCATAAGAAGTAAAAGAAATTGAACTTTAAGTCCTGAATGCTCTAAGACCGTCCCCATCAATGTTCAGAGTACTGGATGGGAAAGCATAAAAAATAAATTGGTATTGAAAAAGAAATATATGTAGCAAAACCAATAAATAAACTCATTTTGCTCAAAGTCTCAAAATAAAGCCTGAGCCTTAAACAGCACAGTATGTTGCCATTAAGGTAGTTGTCTCATGTGTTTATGAGAACTCCTAGCAGTTTACCGGGCGAAACACAAGTAAGTTGGAGAATTTAATGTCATGCTGGTATGTTGGCCATGGTAGCTCAATTGTTAAGAGCAACCAGACAGAGACCGGAAGATCCAAGTTTCAAATTCTGGCTATAGCATCACATTTTTCAGTCTGAATCTATCTTTCCAAACTTTGGCCTACACACGGATAATGTGGAAGAACAATTACTCAACGATGGTGGGTGAATGTGAACACATTTAAGTTGTGCAGGGTTGTGGTTGTTAGAAATAGTGCATTTGCTTCCTTGTTTAACATGGACAAGCTGGACTTCTGTTCTAAATGTCGAAATGAAATGCTGAACAAAAAGAGTGCCAAACAAATGCGGTGGTGTGCATTAAGAAAGATCTAAGCTTGTACCCTGCCGCGCATCAGCTGGTTTTTCTGACTGCTGATCAATAATATACCAAAAAACTTTATCTATTTACTTATATTATTTGGTTTCTGCTTCTTTTTCTTCATCATCATCATCATCATCATCATCATCATCATCATCATCATCATCATCATCATCATCATCATCATCATCATCATCATCATCATCATCATCATCATCATCATCATCATCATCATCATCATCATCATCATCATCTTCTTCTTCTTCTTCTTCTTCTCCTCCTTTTCTGCAGGTGTCACTTGCTATATGTAGGGTTATTAGATTCCCCGCAGTTTCTCCCAAGAACCAGATGACTCTTAGCTCCTGGGATACACTTGTCAGTTCACGCCTTTTGTCACATAAACATAAGCGCTGAGAACAGTTTTAATTTTACACACGAGGAAAGGCTATAACTGATCTGAATTATACCTTCAATAATATTTATTTATTTACTTATTTATTGTTATCTGAAAAGGTTCCCAGAGCCATAGCTCATGCTAGGGAACAGTAGAAAAATATATAAAATGATGGCAAACAGCCCTTAACAATACATATATTACATTTTCATAGTAGGAATGAATTACCGTACAAGAATAACATATATGAAACATACATAGGTACAAACATTCACTATAACTCAAGAAATAATAGTTACAAAGAACATTTCAGAAAAAAAAGTGACATATTCTATGGGACATTAATCCATATTAAATTTTAACCAGTTCAGCTATCAAACCAGCTATAAATGTGTGACACTTTAGCAGCTATCAAAATATGCCTTCAGTAAATTTTCAGCAACTTTCATTTTAAAACCTTTTATGTTCCTGCAGCCTTTCAGTTCCAGTGGCAGTTGATAACGTTGATAACGTTGATAAAGTTGATAACGTGTGAGGTTAAGCTGTTCAGGCCATAAGTAGAAGTGTTCACGTTTGGTTTTGTTAAGTTTCCTTTATTTCTTGTATTATATATATATATATATATATATATATATATATATATATATATATATATATATATGTGTGTAGAGCTTTCAAATGTTACATTAGACTTTAGAAAATTATTTTTTATTTAGTGGAGATATATTATCAAGGACAACTCTATGTTTACTTGTAGTGATAAAAGGTTAGTTACATCGTAGAGTGTTTTTGTGTCTGTTCTAAAGGGCAGATTGTAGAGTATTTTCAAGGCACGAATTTGAAGTACTTCAAGGGCATGGATTTAATATTTAAAAGAGTTACAGGTTTAAGTAATCTAAATCAGATTGAATTAAAGCATGGTAGATACTTCGTAAATGATTTACACTGAATCCTTTGAATTTCAGCCTGTGAATTACAGCTTACACCGGAAGAACCTTATTTTTTACATGCATAATATGGTCCTTCCATGTAAGGGTACTGTCTAGAATCAAACCTAGATATGTCATTTTGTTACTCTTTCAATCACTGCGTTACCAACATGTATCTTGTTAACTACTGGTATGTATGATCTTTTATGAAATAACATATATTTTGTTTTACAGACATTTAATGTTAACTTATTGCCCTTAAACCGGTTATGCAATGCATTCAGTTCTTGCTGTATATCATATATCAGCTGGTGCTAAGACTTATCTATATATAACAAACGTATATCATCAGCAAACATAGTCAATTTACCTTTTAGTCTTAAACATCCTATGTCATTTATAAAAATTAGCAGTAATATAGGACCTAATATAGAACCTTGTGGAACACCATGATGAATTGTTGATAGAGAACTGGAAATGTAGTTCATATTTACAAATTGTTTCCTATTACAGAGATAATTCTGAAACCAGTAGAGTGGAAGTCCTCTTACACCAGCATACTCAAGTTTCTTTAGTAATAAAATATGATCTACAGTGTCAAAAACCTTTTTTAGGTCAATAAATAAACCAGCAGTTAAACTATTTCTATCCAGAGCTCTTTGAATATGTACGATAATATCTACAGGGTATGCAAGAGTACTAGATTTGTTAATAAATCCATACTTATGATAGTGAAAAAAGTTGTGGTTTTCTAGATGCTGTAATAACCTAGCTTTTACTAATTTTTCCAGAATTTTGGCAAATACAGGAATAATACTTATTGGTACGTAATTATCCATAATTACTCTATCACCTGTCTTATAAATTGGGATAACTCTTGTGATTTTACAACCATCAGGTACTGAACCTGAACTAAGTGATAAATTAATAAAGGTTACAATTTGTGGAACCAAACTGTACTTGCACTTTGTTAACAATTCATTTGATAAAATATTATCTGTCTTATTACCTTTGTTTTTTATTGTTGCTAGCATTTTTAGGACCTCATTATTATCTGTTGGATACAGAAAAAGACTATTTGGTACTGAACTATTAGGTGGTGGAGTATATTGTGTAGTTATATATTTCTTCACTAACTTATCAGATATATTTACAAAGTATTGGTTAAAACACTCACATATTTCTAACTGATTTACTATTCTTTGATTATCTACCATTATTGTTTCTATTTGATTGCCGTGTACTGGGGTTTTATTTCTTAAGTTTCCATTTATTGCCATCCATACCTTTTTTGGATCATAGGAGTTATTCAGTTTATTTGATTATAATGGTTCTTGAAGTTCCTTTTTCATTTTAGTTACTTCATTTGCACACTGTTTGTACAGTTCAATTGCTATTGGAGAGGGAAATTTGCATTTTGTTTTGCTATACAGTAAGTTACTATTAACCAATGGTTTTTGTGTCATCTTGTTTATGTATTTCAGTGTTTTTTATATGGAAGAACGTAGTTATTATGTTTTAATTTTTTTTTTTTTTTGAATTGGTGGATTATGAAGAACATGCTGCAGCATACACACTATAACAGCCAGCTAGTTCTGCAAAAGCATTTAAGGTTAAGTTTCTGATTCTGCATTTTTTAAATTAACCATCCATCTTTGCATGATTAGCTAATTAATTATAATTATTACCTGCCTGGCATTACTGTTGTTGAAGTAAGTGTTGGCCCATAAAGTCCTGAAGCTCTGAAATGAAAGTGTTACACAAAAAATAAAGTATTTTGGCAATGCATCTCATATTATTCACTGGAGAATGCTGTGCTATACAAAACAGTGTGTTTAGTTGTTATGTGCTTATATAAACTGGTTGTTCTTTACAGGCCAATAAAATGGAGTTTCAAGTCAACAACAAAAAGGCATTCCTGACACCTGATGCTTTTAGCGTTAAATAGAGGTGCCAAAGCCATAGAAGCTGCTGGAGAAGATCTTTGTTGTCGACTTGACACTCAAATTTATTGACCTGGAAGAAACAAAAGCGATACAAGAATATAAAAGTTAGACACATTATTTTGTAGAGCACACAATGGTCTAACGAATAAGATAATAGGTATTCTCAAGACATTTTAATTTTCACATAAAACTTTCACTTAGAAATAAATCTGTAACCTACGGCACGAACTATTATTAATAAGTACACCTGTATCTTTTGGTGAAAAGTGAAAAGTAAAGATTTTTACTTTTTATATCGATCCACTATCACTGAAATGACCATAAACTCGCGCAGTGGAAGCAAAGCAAAAGGCTACAACACATGCTTCAGAGGCATAACGAGCCATAATATAGACTGGAATGGTCTTGAGAGCCTGTCGTTAAGCGTTCAAAGCTGCACAAGAAATTAGCAAGCTTAATAAATAATTATTTATGGACCACGCCATGGCTGCGTGGTTAGACCGCTTGGCTCTCACCAAGGAGCCCCGGGTTTGATACCAGACGACCGCAAAGTGAGATTTGTGGTAGACAACATGGCGCTGGGGCGGGTTTTCTTCCGGGTCTTCTGGCTTCCCCCGCCAGCATTCCACCGATTGCTCCATCATCATCTTTCCTCTCTCCTTACCTCTCTCGTACTTTCACTTTCGGCGTTGAGCTGATCACTCATCCCCGAATCTCTGTGATCAAGACACATCTTGGCGTATTTCAGAACTCCACATTAGACGACACTTACCGTATCAGACGAAGCCATTGATGTACAAGATTACCTTATTACCTTAGCAACTCTGCTAATATAAATTGAGTCAAAAATAATTTTAATGTTGTGTTTTATTGTAATATAATTTTACAACTTTAGTTTTCTGTGAACAACAATTTATTTGAGAGGGTGTTCGTGGATTTCAATTTGTAATTGGCAAAATTTCTGGGCGAGGAGGAATTTCATAATTTTCTGTCCTTGTAGAATGTAATTTACGCACTTCTGTCTGGATTTGGGATCATCAGATGTAACTGTTGAGGAGGACTCCTGGGCGTGATGTTGGGGTGTGGAAAGAGAATCTCATGACTTGACCACATGTTAGCACTTCCGCAGATATGAACTTGGGCGGCGTCCTGCGGATGTCAGAAGAGTCAGCTGAATACCTCGTGCTGTTAATTCTGGAGGAGGAGACACCCTGAGGATGAGCAGCTGTTGAAAAGCGGTGGTAGAACAGTTCCAGGAATGAGTCGTGGGATGCCGGTGGTGACAAAATGCAGTCCCAGTACGATGTTGATGGTGCTGATAAGTTTCTGGAAGCACATTCTCATCCATATCTCGAGGTTTCACTGGCTGCAAGTCCTGACGGTGATGGATATAAGTGCAGGGAGGAGGTTCTCTGACTACACGAGACTGTGACCACCCGGACACATCGTGTGTGCTCGATGGTGATGGTAATTCTCGTGCTTGTAATCTAAAACTTACAGCATTCTGCTTGTGTGGGAAGAAAATTGTTTATTGCCATGGAGACTGTTCTGATTACGTATTTCCGCTTCCATTAGTGATTTACTTCCTCTTGTGTAAATACTGGCCAAGGAGTATATATTTTCTTTTAACAAATACACACAAGAAAAAGATTTTAAAAAGTAAATACAAATGTACAACCTTCCATCTGAAGTGTTTTAAAATGACATTAATAGTAACAAGGAATTTCACAAACAATATCACAGTTTTTCTGTAGTTCATAGTCACTGTATAAAGAATCATTTCAATCCATAGCGAAAGCATTTGATGCGTTAAAAACTGAATTTATTACATTTACAATACTTTATATAATAGCTTTTACTTTTATATATCTTTTACAAACTATATAAGGAAGGTATATTTTTCTCCTTTATGGTAATACAAATAAACCTTTTGAGAAACGGCTTTATTACACAATTTCTTGTGGAACAAGAGGAATAGAAGAAATCGTATTGGCAGTCAAATGTTTAAAAATTAATTTGTATATGCAGGACTAGTAATGTCATACTGCCTTCATGTTATTGGGAGAAACAATTAACACGACAGCACATTAAAAATGAAATTCTGAAAACATCAAACCAATAAAAATGGATATCCCAGAAATGCTTGATGACACAGAAAAAGATATCGGTCTACAAACTCTTCTTACAAACACTTATTTTTATACGTCGTGTTAATCGAAATAAACAGTTAC
This sequence comes from Mantis religiosa, assembly GCA_030765055.1. Lineage (NCBI taxonomy): Eukaryota > Metazoa > Arthropoda > Insecta > Mantodea > Mantidae > Mantis > Mantis religiosa. Next base: position 375,021,106 of record CM060950.1, read on the forward strand.
AGAATTAATTTTGTTTGACGTCTTCTTGTAGGCAAAAAGGCAAAATAGTAAAGGAATTCGGTACTTATTTAAAGGTTAATCGGTGCAGCCTTTTTGCGTTTTAAACTCCATACTTTTTCTATGTGATTGGGGCAAAAACTGTGGTGTCAGTCCTATTTATATCCTTCCAAATAATAAATGAAAAGTACATACGTTAGCGAGCACAGAGTAGCTGTATAATAATTACGAATAATTAAGAATGATGAAGGGAACGGTGGGAGAAGATTGCAGATGTTTGAAAGAAACATGTGACTTCTGTCACATTCCTACTCTGTATTTATTGTTTCTTTGGAATTTAGGGCAGAATGGAGAATATCAGTGCAATATTAACTTTCTTTACAAAGTGTCTTATTAGATGTTCTGGGTTCAGGCAAGTTTCTTGTGTTTATACCTACGAGAAAATATCTGTCCCTTAGGAAAGCTTCATTCAGTTGGTAAATTCTGTGGATATTAAGACATTTTCAGTAATTTCAGGTGTTGCTGCACTGAAACGGGCTTCTTAAGTAATATGTCCAATGTGATTTTGATTATCTTTCTACCCTTCTATATTTGTATTCAATTTATAACAATTATCATCGTATGAGTCATGGGCCTTGAAAAATGCCCTCTATAACGATTGTAGCCTATGAGAAGTATAACACAGTAAGCACATGTGGATGTCATTTTTTTCGCAGAACGCTCGAGTTTGTTAAGTTCTGACACATGGCCATCCACAAGAAGCAGACATCTGTGTACGAATCTAGAACAAGAAGGCCTCCTTGATTCATTTGGAATTTGTGTCATTACAAACAATTCCTTTATGTTTAGTGTTTAGTTAATTTGACAATCAGACTTGTAATATATTAGATTAAATGCGGTTTGTTTCTAAATAAAACTTCTCCAAATTTATTCACAAATGAACATTATCCTAAAATGTTATTTTCATTTAGTCTACCGAACGAAATTCCTTTCCAAACCTAGCAATGGATGGCGTTTTGGAAATTCAACAAGTCAATCCCAATCGGACATTCTCAACTACACTGGCTCCAAGGACGACTATATGTCGGAATCTATCTTTGGTGTGGGAGAAGCGTGTCTACCTTACATTCGATTTCGAACCCTTTTTGTGGCGTTACCTGGTTTTACCTTATCTTGAAAGGTGAATGTTGGATAACTCTAAGCTCAATGGACCGCTGATTTATTTGAGCATCATTTTAACTATTTCGTTTGCCATACGTTACTGATTGGCAAGCGAGTGATTTGGATACATTTTCTGATCACGAACTAATTATAATCATAGTTTCTGTCTTCCCACATAATAAGACACCCTCAAATAATATATATAATGTACAGATAATGAAATTTAAAACTGCAATGTGGAAACACTTTGAGCTATCAGCTCAGAAAAAACTAAAACCTATAATGGATAAAATTAGCAATTGTGCTACAGAAGATAATCTAAATAGGATAATTCAGAGAGCCACAGATATAATCAAGAGCATATGTAATTCTCACTTACCAAATTTACAAAATTCAGCACAATCAATAAACTTCTGGTGGACAACCGAGCTAACTATTCTTAGAAAGCGCTTGCTAGCCTGCAGCAGAAGATTTAAAAGAACAACATGTGAGCCACTGCGACAAGTATACAAGCAAAAATATAATGCTGCAAGACTCGAATATAAACATGCTATTCAAAATGCGAAGACAAACTGTTGGAATGAATTCTGCTCCTCGCAGAATCAAAATCTATGGAAAATTATCTATAAACCTACAAAGCCGGAAAATGTTAACAAAACTCTTAGTACAGTTGATACAGATAATGGATTCACTTCAACTCCTTTTGAAACAGCTTCAGTGTTATATGATGCGTTTTTCCCTACGGACTCTGATGACGACGACAATCAACTGTCTATTCGACAATAACTCTTGCTGAATCTAATGCTTGTGCCCTTCACTCAGAAGGAAGTGGAAAATATCTTTAAAAGACAGAATGATAGAAAGGCCCCAGGCATGGATGCTATATCTGCAAACATAGTGCGTCATATCCATTTTGCTTTACCGCAATTCTTTGTCACTGTGTACAACAAATGTCTAGAATTAGCCGCGTTTCCCGAGGCATGGAAAATTGCTGTTGTTAAAATAATGCCGAAAAAATATAATCTACAAAACCCCACAGTTAATTCATTTCGTCCATTTAGTCTGTTGCCAGTTATGGGGAAAATATTAGAAAAAACTGTTATTTGTTAAAATTGTATATCACCTTCAAAGTAATGAACTATTAAATGAAATTTAGGATGGATTCGTCCAAGGCAAGTAAACCGAGGATGCAGTGCTACAAGCTACAGACTGAACAAAACATACATTCAGATAGAAAATGTATGGCGTGCTTGTATATCTTGATATAACTGGTGCTTTCAGTAACGCATGGTGGCCTAGAATATTTCTACAATCAAATAAGAAACGCTGCCCAATGAATTTATGTAAAATTATACAGAATTATTACCATAACAGAAGAGCACAACTGTCTTTCTGTGGATCTATAATAGAAAAATATATTACCAAAGGCTGTCCTCAGGGATCTTTCTGCAGCCCGGGTCTTTGTAACATATTATATGACGATCTTTTAAACACAAATTTACCGCCAAACTGGGATATTATAGCATATGCAGACGATGAGCTTCTGTAGGTGAAGGATAAAACTACCAATGGTTTATCTACAATGACAAACATAGCATTAGAACGACTTTTCCAGTGGGGAGTAGATAACAAACTCTCTTTTAATCCAACAAAGACAACTACAATGGTAGTCAGTAGAAGAAAGGTGAAGGAGGAACCAGTAATTGATCTTAACAGACATCGAATTTTAGATCCCAAACTAATATTTAGAGAATACTTCAACCACGTGCAAATAAAAACCAGTAGACTTCTCAATGATTTTTCAATTACATCACGTCCCACATGGGGTCTCAACTCTTCGAAGATGAAGATGTTATACGTTGGAGCTATCAAACCTCTTGTACTATACTGCTTGGCAGTATTCCAAGATGTATTAAATAAACGCTGGGTGCAATGTAAACTCAAGCAGATACGAAGAAGATTTGTACTCAGAATCATCAAGAGATATAGAAAGATTTCCACAGATGCTGCACTTCTAATCGCAGGCAATGAACCTTTATATTTATTGGCAATCTTCAGTGCAAAGATATATAACATAAAGAAAGGTTATCAAGGTTCCCTACAAGTTCCTGAAATCGACTTTCATTCGAGATATCATTTACTGGAAGCTGGATATCTTGCTGTATTTTACATTGTCAGTGAGAATAACTGCAAACAAACACATGACTACAACATCCACACAGATGACTCACGATATTAAGATCCTCCAGAGAATCCAGCTAGTGTGGAATGTGCTTTTGCGCTGTTCGATAAAAACAATGTGGAGTTGCTTTATAGAGCATACAGACTTGCACCTAATTGCTCTATATACCAGGACGAACTCTTTGCACTGAACCAAGTAGTGGAGTGGTGCCACAGTAATAACTACAGCGCATGTATACGCAGTGATTCCCAGGCATCTGCCAGTGTTATCGGAGATAAATATATTACATATTCACTTGCTACCAAAATAACGAACGATATTATAGCAAACACCAATCACGTATGTATCACATGGGTTAGAGGCCGTACGAGTATACATGGAAATGAAAGGGCAGATGAAATTGCTAAGCGTTACGCATTATCCCAAAAGGAATTAAGTTTTAGAGTCTACAATCACATTTGTTAGAAAAACATTGAAAAAAAGGAATTTTTGAAATGTGGAACAGACCTTGCATAAATAGCGATAAAGGACAAATCACTCGAAATTAATTTTTTCCTACTGTTAATGATCATGTAAATTGCAAGTACTTTTCACCTAATTTTATTTTGACCCAATTTGCTACCGGGCATGGGAAATTTAAAACTTACTTCCGAAGATTCCATATAGACTTTTCTGATGGACACCTCTGTAGATGTAAAAGTGTTGATGAATGAGTTGAACGCTTATGGCCGTGTGCACCAACCTTGTTAAGCAAACCCACAAGAGACGTTTGCCTAAACGCAGTTAAAAGTTGATCGCTGTAATTATCTTTAGATAATTTCATAAACTTTAATCCTATTAAGCTATTTGTTAGAGTGCAGACGATTTGCGTCGATTTTTTTCTTATATGTCACATGTTCTATGAAACTGTGACATGTGTGCTGTGTCCTGCTTATAAATTGAATTCAGCCAGAAGTAAATGTGTAACCTGCACAACTCAAGCAAATCGTAGGTAAACAGATCAGTATCAGCTTATTTATTTATTATTTTTGTCGTTGAAGAGTCATCCTTCTCCGAGGGCAAGGAGCCTTAGACGTTTTGCCATTCCGGGTCTCTGTACCTTATTGGCATTGTGATAGATTTACAGTTATAGACGGCGGGTATATGGCAGTTTATTTTTTATGAAGTATTACAAGATGTAGAATGCAAGAGAGGATACGGTAATTGTAGGAGGCTATTGGGATATGATGAGTATAAGGTGAGCCTAGGACGATTGCAGGTTCCCATAGGGTCACTGTCATATTACCGTGGCCTCGGATAAGTTGATTGAAGCTGTAAGGAGCATGGGAATAGAATTTATGAGAGAGGTTGAAGATATAGTCATTTATTTTGGGAAATACTAGTTTTGAATGAATTTAGTCATTTGGAATGTACCATTCGGCAGCTGTTGCTACTCGAAGGTATCGATTCTGTAGTATTTGAAGTTTGTAGAGCTGAGTTCTTGAAGCTGCGCTCCAAACCTGGCAGGCGTAGTTGAAGGTGGGTCTTATTGTTTGTATACAAGGAGCTTATTCCTCAGTGCCTAGGTGATTTTTTAGTTGTACAGTAGATAGAGCCTCGCCATATGCGTGGATGCTCTTTAAGCTAGTGATGTAGCATCGACTTTCCAGGTTAGGCGCATATGGATTTCTGCTGATGAGACGACGAATGATTCAGGCCGTTTCATCGCTAATCTAATTGACGGAAAGTTGGATTTTGAAGCTGCATCAAAACCCCACTGCATTTGTTGTCCATATTTGCAGAAAACAAGTAGTTCAAAATTTCTGTATTCATTAATGATCGAATTAAGTTATAATGGCTAGATGGCGTAAAAGAAGAGAGGGTCCTACTGATGTACACAGATACAGCTAGTTACATGTTGAAAGCGGTGAAATCGCTCACTATATTTTATCCAAATTTAGTGTACGTTACATGTACGGCTCATGCATTACAACGAGTGGCAGAGACAGACATGAATTCCCAAAACTAAATACACTGATACCAGCAACGAGGAAGGTTTTCTTAGAATGTCCTTATGGTGTACGACGCTACAATGAACCGCTATCTGACGTGCCTCTGCTTTCAAAACCAGTGATCACAAGGTGGGCAACAGGGATTGAAGCTGTAATTTTCTACAGTAACCACTTCGAAGCTGTAAAGTCTGTGATTGATAACTTTTCTTTTGATCCTGCTGTGTGTGTATGTGTGTGTGTGTGTGTGTGTGTGTGTGTGTGTGTGTGTGTGTGTGTGTGTGTGTGTGTGTGTGTGTGTGTGTGTGTGAGCGAATCCTTGTAAGCAGTCAACAGTTCATGGTTCATCAGTTAATCGAAGATGGAGTTTAAAATGTCAGTATTGTGCCAGGCGCAATGGATGTTGTTGCTTCCACTTTATATGTCAGTGCTAAAAAAAAAAACACACAAAAAAAACTGAATCACATACTTTTGTTACTTATTCTTGGTTATTTAATGGTGAAATTTAGAACCCCTGAAAACATTACTTCTAGCACAATCATACTGTATAAATATGCACCGTTTACTTCTTGCGAAGTTGAGCGATCTTTTTCATTTGCAAAAACATATGTTCAGACAGAGGAATGTGCATGATATCAGATCATTTTGAAAAGTGGGCACTAATTAAATATGGCTTAAATGCTTGTTTATTGACAGTTGAACTTCTTTATTATATTTTTAGCAGGACTGAATTGATTGAAAATTAACTTAGAGATTTGATTATGTGGACCCTTTTTTATACCAAAGAAATAACATTTTTGATTTTATATACGATTACCTGTATTACATATTTAGTTAGATATTTCACAATACCTTGTTACATATTTATGTACAAATTTCTCAAATTCCTATTATATAAAATCCGGGCTCTAGTCATCAGGAATTTCAGGGACTAGAGTAAAAGCTCCACTCATGTATTGACAGAGTATTTTAGATGAGAAAGGGAGTTTTTTGTTACGGGATGGAATAAAGCACATTAAAGAATGAACCTTTCATTTTGTATACGACGGAGCATATATATTTTCTCATTGATTAACAAACCAGAAATAGTGCTATAACTTACAGAATATGTTACCAATTGTTCTAAAGAGTTACTAGTCCAGTGATTTGCATTTGTCACCATCCTCTTACCTTGCAATTTAAACAATGATGTTTGAATGCAGGACATCTTTAAATGCATGACTAAAATTAATGTGCGTTACAATTCCAAAATTTCACAAAACAAATTTTTCATCATAGGTCCAAACGAGAGTTTATAATGGCTTCACAATCACAAAAAATTCTGATAATTCCTCATAATGCAAGAAAGCTTGACCAAGATTTCATCGCAGGAGTTCCTTTCACATTCTGACCGTTCTCTCCCACCATCCGCCCCATCATGTAGCAGTTGGTGGATTGAACTTGCATGAGACTTTCTCGAGTTTTCTGCACAGTACATTATCTGGAGCGAGATTCTGCGAACTTGAGTTTTCTAAGCAAACAATCTGTAGTAGGGATGTCCCATCTTGAGTCTTCTTCTTCTTCTTCTTCTTCTTCTTCTTCTTCTTCTTCTTCTTCTTCTTCTTCTTCTTCTTCTTCTTCTTCTTCTTCTTCTTCTTCTTCTTCTTCTTCTTCTTCTTCTTCTTCTTCTTCTTCTTCTTCTTCTTCTTCTTCTTCTTCTTCTTCTTCTTCTTCTTCTTCTTCTTCTTCTTCTTCTTCTTCTTCTTCTTCTTCTTCTTCATCTTCTTCTTCTTCTTCTTCTTCTTCCTCTTCTTCTTCTTCCTCTTCTTCTTCTTTCTCTTCTTCTTCTCCTCTCAATCATACGATATTAATCTTGCAGTAGGTTCATCATTTCTAAAAAGTCGTTGACATTTAACTTCCAGTATTTTTAAACCTGCTGCAAGATCATGCCTTGTGGAATTAATGTCACTTAATTTCTCTTAAAAAGCGTTAGCCGTTCGTGTATTAGAAATCTTCTCATGCTCCATCTTTCTTTACATTATCCATTTCGTCCGGTCATGGTCGCCAAATGTTACGGGATGGATTTAAACCACAATTTTGAAAGACCGTTTATTTCATAAATCCTTTCATGGAAGTTTTGAAAACAGTGTTGTTGTATAAATTAAATTAATTGGGAGTCGATTAATGACACAAAACAACATTTACTTTTAAATTTTCCCGGAACCAGTTTCTGAGGCCTTCCCTCTATCTTCAGCCGGACATCGACTTGTTCAAGTCTAAGTCCGGCTGAAAATAGAGGGAAGACCTCAGAAACTGGTTCCGGGAAAATTTAAAAGTAAGTGTTGTGTGTCATTAATCGACTCCCAATTAATTTAACCGTTTATTTTGTTTAAGAAGAGGAACATATATTTTCTCAGTAATCAACGAAACAAAAGAACTACTATTCATTACAAAATGTATAACCAGCTGTACTAAACAGTTACTAGTATAACGATTTGCATTTGTCAACAGTATTGATGCTGTAAAAACAAATGATCTTATTGATGTCATTGCAGAATAGAAGTGCTAATTTGAAAACCACATTTTGGTAATAGGAATTAATCCTTTGGGTTGGAGGAAATCATGTTGGAGCTCAATGAAGACGTGAAACATGACTGCTGACCTGGATATTCTTTTCCGTGAAGTGGAAGATGTGAAACAGTGATCTGCAAACCATAATGAAGGAAATATTGATAGTAACGTTATATTTCAATCACTGGAACAGAATAGTAATGGTGAAAATCGTGTTGAATTTGTTGTAAGACAGTTCCTTGTTGGAAAGGAATCGGTTGGTGTTGGCGGACCTGAGGATGATGCTGCTGTTGAATAAGTAGCTGTAGATAATGGAGGAGGTGAAGGTATTAATGTTAACAACTCATGCTGCTAAAAACAAGTCCCCAATGTTAGTCAGCAATGGACACATTTCAAAAGGAGAACTTGCTACTGTTACAGATGAAGCTATTAACCTTGAATCTGATTTTCATCAGATAAAAGTGTGGAACTTGTGATCAATGAAGCTTTTAACAAATGTCAGATCAAAAGAAAACATAGGATAGCTGCAAAACCTAAGAGAGGGAGAAAAACCAAAGCTGTGTTGACTCTGCAATGTCATCAGAGTTATCAATGCATTCAGGTACCTCAAATACTCATCATACCACATACGATCTGTGTGATGTTAACAACAATGAACCAAATAATAATTTTGAACCAGAATCTTCATTTCAGCGAGCCGGTAGCCTTTCTGCACAGAAGACGACAAGTGAATAAGAATTCTTTAATACACCAAGTACTTCAAATGCAAATGCAAATGCAAATGCAGATATTAATGCTCTTTCTTGCAACTTCCAACACCTGTAAGTGCTTTTATTCTATGCTGGATAATAAACTATGGTGACACATTAATATTTAAAAAAACTTCACATTGGTGGCATTAAATTTGAAATTGCAGTACATAAATTTAAAACATTGCTGATATTGATGTTTATCTCTGTCTTAGTTTTCACTGATTATTACCTGCATCCAAAGAAGTTCTTGACGGCCTGGAGGATACATCGGTTTACGGGTAGAGATGTCAAAGACAACTTAGATAAAGACCAATTCCTTCGGAAGTACAGGCACATAAACTGGAATGCATGGCGTCTTCGACACCTTTTCCAGGACCTTTGCCACACGAAGACGTCTACTTTCATAAGGTGTCCATCCGAGGTTTCGGTGATTATAGTTCTAAATTTCTAATTGGCATCTTCTACAGAAACATATGCTCAGGATTTCTAGTGTAATTTCATCTTTAAGTGTTCGGAACCATAGTCACATACTTTGTATATAACTTTTATGCACCACCAAATTCAAAAAGGCATTATTAAAGAAAGTTCAGTGCGCGAGCGCGCATTTTTTTGTAATAATTTTCATCTCTTGGCATGTTTCAGAATCTAATGAATCACATAACAAACATATAAATTTAAGTTTATATTTAAAAATTAAGCGCTTTAAGGAAACCATTTTAATAAAACGCTTGAACCAGTAGTGACCAACCGTCTCCACAGGCTAACAGCACCAGCGCTAATTGCAAGCGTATGAGAAATTAGCTGTCAATAATGAAATAATTATATGTACCAATTTATACTGTAAATAAGTCGATTGAAGTGAGTTTAATTATATAATTCAATTACTATAATTATAAATATTTATTATTTCGACCTCAAACCTATGAAAAACTTATTCTGAGACCAACTAGAATTGTTTCCGCAGCTATTCAAGAAGCTATTCTAAATAACTGAAAAGTTGAGGACCAGCAGTGAATTCTCATCTTTGCCGCATAACAGTGATACATTGGCTTAAGTACTTGAGGGACGGGTCTTTATGCAATGCAAAATGCTTAATTGAAATCTCTTGTACGAGAAGTTAGTTTACTTAGGTGGGATCACAACTGTTACAGGATTATCAGCTGTCGTAAGCCCTGCTGAAAAAACGCCAGGTCTTGTCAAAGGGTTTCATTACAATTGATTGGCAACAAACAAGGGACTCTTCGGCCAACTCTCTTAGCTAAGAGACTTTCGACTATATGCAAGGCGCCTCTGGAAGAAGCACGTCGACGGCCTCCTTCTGAAACCATGCACAAGGAAACAAATATGCCGGATACTTAATTATTTTTGTCTGCATTTTTTTGCAGTTTAAAGCATGGAATTATAAAACGAGAATAAACACCAAATAAGAATACCATAAATACACCATTATATTAACATGCACTGACCATGTTATATGTTCAGCTCCCTTCAGAAGTATCTGAAACTGTCGGCATTCCTGGCGTCGTCATCACCACAATTACATCCTGGTAACTTCTACCGGATATTA
>CM060950.1:375036302-375079469 GCA_030765055.1 Mantis religiosa
ACATGATCAATTAGTTGTTTTCTCGCCTCAACCGTTACCCACGGGCCTCGAGGTTGCGCGGTTCACAAGGCTCTGTGTTCCACTTAAAGGAAATCCATCCGTCCATCCGTCCATATATATATATATATATATATATATATATATATATATATATATATATATATATATATATATTCATTTTTATAACAAGTATCCTCTTCAAATTGGTAATATGTGCACCATCCCAAATTTCAGTTCCATAATTATTATTGCTATGTATCAATCCATAATATGCAAATATTTGGATAGTTTCCTTGTAACATGTATGACTCAGCTAATTTTGTTACATATTTTTCTACCTGATTATGGAAGTTTACATTACTATACAGTTGTAAACTTAAAAAGTTTACATTTTTTGCCTGCTCAATTTCTTCATTATTAATAGTCAATATTGTTTTCACTATCTTTTTGTTCAAATAAGAGGTAAACTACCTATCATCAGTCTATAGAACTGTTTTGCCATTGTTGAAATAGGATGTCATTTATGTACAGCATATACATCAGGGCATCGAGTACTGATGCTTGTGATATTCCCAAGTTTACATATTTAGATTCAGATTAAATTATTTTACAATGTCCATTTTATATAACATTTCTGTACATTGTTTGCACCCTACTAGATAACTGGCTACTAAATCTAGTATTCTACCCCTTATTCCATGTTGTTGCAGCTTCACAAGTAATGTTTTATGCCACCCACTGTTAAATACCTTTTGACTAATTTAGGAGTAGTTCTGCTAGATTGTTATTTTGTTCAAGCTGCACTGCATGGATATTGTCTATCATTGTAGTCATAGTGGAAAATTTATTTTTAGATCCATGCTTATCTAAAAGCATTATAACTGGCCTATTATAATTTTCTCAGATAATTTAGCAAATATGTATAAGGTTATATGTCTATAATTCATTTTGTCATGTTTACCACCTTTTTAAACACCATCTGACCATAGATCTTTTTATACATTCAGCAAATACCCCCTCAGTTAAAAAATAATTAATAGGGTGTTTGAGGATATCATTCAGTGCACCGAGACATTCTTTAAAAATTTTTATGGATATACCATCTCGTCCATCACAAATTTAAGATTTAAAACTATTTAGTTCCATACTAATTTCCTCTTTACCTTTCGGCCTCAGGTTGGCATCTTGTTGATGCCATCTTTCTAATGTGAAACAAAAGAACCATTGCACAGAGATCCTGAACTCTGAGCTGAATGTTTATTAAAAAAACCATTGCATCCCAATAAATTGACTTAGTCTGTATTTATTTATTTATTTATTTAGCCCGCCTCGGTAGCATGGATGGTAGCATGTCTGCCTCACATTCAAGACGTCCCGAAATCAAATCTCCCCAGGGTGAGTTTCCTGGATAAGGTTCTTTCTGGGGTTTTCCCTTATCCTAATATCTGGTATCTCTAAGCTCCATAGACCCTGAGATCATTTGAGCATCATTTCACCCATTCCATTCATCGTCTAATATGATTTAACATTGGAGGATGTAAATTAAAAAAGAAAAATATTTGTATTTAGCTTATCATATTTTGGTAGAAGAGAAAGATTGGCTTATAAGGTACTCTACTATTCTGGATGATGTAATGACTAGAACTGGGATTTATATGCACCGTAAAATTTGAATATATACATGCATCTATGCAGTAAAATTCGGCTAGATATGCTCTAAAAGCTTTATAATGTGCATTTAATATAAAGTACATTATTTCATCTTTCTCACATTTATTAGTCTTGAAGTAATCAAAAAGTAAATTCTCAAACACAGGCAGTAATTAGTTAATATTTATTAGTCTCTCATTCCGTTTATTTTAGTATTGTGTTTATTGCAATAAACAAATATTTTTCACCATTTCTAGAGGAAATAATTTTCTTCTGTCATTTAAAAAGATTTTATATTTCTATGGGCAGCTGTTTATAGATGAGTAATGTACAATTTTTGTTTTGTTTTGTTGCCGGGCACCTATCACAGTATTATAAAAATAATATGGGTTTATTCTGGTTATATAAAACCAACAATCACTAACTTGAAAATCACATTCATGTTTTAAAATATTCTGAAAGTACAAAAACAAAATTTAGTGTTTTAAGACACTTCCATAGTACTGTGTATTCATCTATTGGTAGGAGTAGGATTTCCATCAATTTGTCATTCAATTTCCTTTAAACCAAATAAGCTTTACTGCTCTTTTCCTTTGGTGTTGTAATATTCCATCCACTTCTCACACTTCAGCAGCACATTAGTACAAGTTTAAAAGTTAAGTGAAAATGACATCTTTTAATTCTTGGAGATGTTATTATTGTGGCAGATGGCTTCATTTGCATTATTAATACAAACTGTGTGACGTTACATGATCCAGTGGCCACAATGAAATTTAAACATTTTCTGCATGCTTTTTTATCGCTGTTCAGTTTAGAATATTGAGCAGCATTAAAATTGTGAAACGGAAGTATTTATAAACAGTGAAGGTTTATCAATAAAATCTTTTTAAACCATTTGTCAAACTATAAAAACACTTTAGCTCCACTTACATTAAAAATTAGGACATATGTCTAGGACCACGCATCCCCTTCATCAGCTGATATTTGACTAGTTCTTCAGATGACCGCCTTCCCCTCCTGGCGCTGTTGAACAAGTTGAATGACGTCATCCGGTTATTGGTATTTCGAAATTCATGGTTCTCTTTATATTCTTAAAAATGTGTATATTTTCCCAAACTGTTAATTCCCAATACTTTTTGCTGCTACCAATGGTTTTATTTCTTTAGAAATATTATGATTTTCTTTTTCATCATTTTTGGTCCAAAAATCATAATATTTCTAAAGAATTCAAACTTTTGGTACCAGCAAAAAAGTATTGGGAATTAACAATTTGGGAAAATATACCCATTTTTAGGAATAGAAAGAAGGCCATGAATTTCGAAATACCAATAGCAGAGGATGTCATTCAGCTCGTTGAACAGAGCCAGGAGAGGGAGGCGGTCACCTGAAGAACTTCTCAAACATCAACTGATTATGGGGACGCATGGTCCTTGATTTTTAATGTAAGTGGAGCTAAAGTGTTTTTATAGTTTGACAAGTGGTTTAAAAAGATTTTACTTAGCAACATATTTGTTAATCAGGAAGCGCTCATTGTTGATAGCTAAGTTTTCATTTTTGGTGACTTTTGAAGTTTTTAGAAACATGATACCTAAGTCCTACAGAAAGAGACCAGCAAAAGAGAAATTTTAACGTATCCTCCTCTTCCTCTTAAAGTATGAAGTTGAAATATTTGTGCGAATCATTGTTGAAAAAGTAAAATTTATGCATAAATACGCATAAATTATGCACTGACCCCTTAAATACCCATTTATGTGCACTATAAAACTTCAGCAATAAGCTCCTTACAATTTTGAATAAATTTATTACTTACATGCACATGTGCAAAAATCTGAGCTCTCGTAATAACGCTGTCAGTTTACCTATAAGAATTTACAAGAATAATTTTTCTTAAAAATCTCCATTCAGAAGTTCCAAAGTATTTTATATATTTGTTGTATATTAGGAAGAATGTAGCAGAGTGCAGAGACTCCAAGCATGTGCTACGCTGTGCTTGGAGATGCTACATGCCACTTAGCTCCTTGTTGGCACATTGGCTCCATTACCAGGAAATGTCAAGATCACCTTGAAACTTCAGTGTTATGATGGTGATATCTCATTTTCTTTTTGAAATAAATAAACTTGAAATGTCTTAAAATCTCAAATTATTCTAAGAAACTAATCAAGGCTTCCCATGCGATCAGCCTTGTCAAATTAATAAACGTCAAGCTTTCGGCCATTGTAAACTCCATGGCCTTCTTCAGGATCTGATGAAATGACTTTTTTTTAGTGGGTGCGGCCCCGCCTCCGCCGCACCCGGTGACGATCATCCGAAAAGGATCTACGTCGCCTCTCCTACCATGCACTAGCTACACTACATTGATTGATAGGAAAAGTGGTAAGTGATGTCCGGTACCGCCGAAGCAACCCGGATGTTAGTGGGTGAATACTAAAAAGATGTCCGTACACAAGAGAGTATACGGACAGAGTGCGGAAATAGGTACTGGCCATGGCCGGGGCCCTGACCAGGGACCTATGGTTAGCGGTGGTTATTCATGCTCATGCATAAGAGAGAGGTTTTGGTGTCATGCTAATTAAAGTTAAGGACACCTTACCATTATTGTGGCTTCAGCTGGAGAGGGCGCTGAGTCGTTAAGCTCCTCGGCAAGCTGCCAATGGTCCTGAAAAATAAACTTAGGATAGGAGGGGAGGAATGTACACTTGGGATATATATATACTTTATTTACACATATACTCAGATATATATAAACATTTATATTAAAATAATTATCTTTTTTTGTTTTTTGTTTTGTTCTTTTTTACTTTATTTTATTTATTTTTTATATTTTATTAATACATGAATACATTTATACAATTCATATATGCAAGTTATATCTCTACAGGAATGTTCCCGCTCTTGTCATTGGTCTCGCTGGGTCGTCGTCACTTGGGGTTGTCCTTCCCCCGGGCCACCAGGGCAGGGAGTGACATCCACCCCGGGTCTTGTGGACAGCGGCTTGTGGCTATGGAGGGACTAGGAATTGGAGGTAGTTTATAATGGCTTCTGTGTCGTCTGTACTGTGTCGATTGAGGGGTATCTTCCGGTCAAACAGCGATAGTGGTCTTTTGTGTTTATCTGTGGTAGTGTCGTATTTCCCCAGTCTGCTAATGGCTGGGTTGTAGTGTTTTTGTGCAGTTGTGTACATGTTGTCTGCTAGTCTTTTAATAAACTGTTCGATAGTGTGCATCTTTATATCATCATGAAGTAAGTCTAATGGGACTGTTTTGGAAACTTTGCGGCTAGTCTCAGGCATTTGTTTTGGACCAGCTGTAGCTTAGCGAGATGCGTCTTTGCGCAGTGTCCCCATGCTGGGGCAGCGTATGTCATTATTGGCCTAATTAGGCTTTTGTACAGGGTGAGGCCCATTTGTTTGCTTAGTGCACTTCGTCGGTTTAGCAATGGGTAAATCGCTCCTAGTTGCTGGTTTTCCCGTCGTTTTACTACAGTGGTGTGTTCTGCGAAAGTTAGCTTGGAGTCCAGAATTACTCCCAGGTATTTAGCTTTACTGCCCCATGTTATTGGGTCTCCATATAATGTTAGCGGCGTTGTTTTATTGACGTGATTTCTTCGCTTTGTGTATAATACTGCCTGGGACTTGGCGGCGTTTACTTCAATTCTCCACATGGCAAGCCAAGGTTCTAGCTGAGAGAGTGCAGATTGTAGCCTTCGGCAGATAGGCTCTGGCTTCCATGCCTATGCCGAGATGGCGGGGTCGTCTGCATATATCGAGAGTTGAGTGTCAGTGTTCCCGGGATATCATTAATGTATAAGTTAAATAAAATAGACCCTAGCACACTGCCTTGTGGAACACCAGCTTCCACCCTGCGTGCTTCTGCACTTTGTTCTCTGATGGTGACGCTAAATGTTCTGTTTGTGAGATAATGTGCTATTAACTTTATCATTACGTCGTTGAATTTGAGAGCTTTTAGTTTATGTATACGCCCTGCGTTGTATACTGTATGAAAGCCCGTTTTACGTCTAAAAATATAATTCCGGTGGATTTATTCTCATTAAAGCCACGTGGAATATGTTCTACTGTCCTCGTAAGCTGTAACGTAGTGGAGTGTTTAGCTCGGAAGCCAAACTGTTCATCTATCAAAATGTTGTGTTTTTTGATGTGAGTGACCAATTTTTTCAATATGACTTTTTCTGCTACCTTGCTGATGGTTTTTAGAAGACTAATTGGTCTGTAATTTTTCGGGTTGGCTCGGTTTTTCCCTGGTTTCGGAAACATGAACACATTCGCCTGTTCTTTCCCTCGTGTACGCGTCGTTGGGAAGTTGAGCCGCCTTGAAGGTGGTGCTTTCCGGACTATTACCGTGCCAGGACTAGGTCCTTTGCTGGTAGAACGGTGGTGGTTAATAGCAGATGGTGGAATAACAGTGGGATAGTGTTGGTGGATTTTTATTTAATAGAAGGCGGAGTGTGATATTGAGAAAGGGGATGGTTTGGTAAGTTTGAAAGATGGGGTGATTTCAGTTAGTGAGGAGAAGTCTGGGTCGTTTGTAGCTTTCGCCGGGGTCTATGTCATACTCTCCGAGACCTCGTATGAGAGTAATGAAGCTTTGCGGGAGAGAGTGGAAGAATTTTTGTGATAGAGAGAGAATATAGTCACATAGAGTGGGCATGGATGTGTCACGGTGAATATTCACGTTGGGAATATACCAGCCAGCATTAACCGATATTCTTGCCTGTTCTATTTTTTTCCCGTGGAGGGGAAAAACCCAGTTACAGGCGACGGCCCAGGTGCGATGGCCGACAGTGTGAGGGTCCCTGTGCCCTGAGGGGGCCAGGCATACTCACTAAAAAACCCCTCCACATGTTAGTTACGTGAATGCTATATTATTTTGCGTGCATTTATTAGCATGCTTAGTCGGGTCCCGCATAGCACCCCGGTTAGTATGTGGTATCTATTAAGCTGGCATGCGATACATGCGAGCACGTCTATGTTGCTTCTTGGGGGTGACCATGAAACCTGGGCACCACCAAGTGTAATTCATGCTTTAGTGTAATTATATACCTATGGCTCAGGCCGGGTAGGCCTGTTGGTCAGTGTTACGTGTACCTTATCTATTTTATATGTGTGCTTCGTAAGCCTATGTGTATTATAATAATAAAGCTCAGGCCTTAGTGACCTGATAGTCAGGGGTTGCTAGTTCTACTTATGGCCCCAGTTTCCTGGGTTTGTCAATGGTTTGCACGTGGCATGCAATTCGAACTGTGTGTTCGGTCGTCCTCAGTTCCGGCGTGGCCGTTCGTTATTTCCTTAGTCCATGCGTTGTCGTCGGTGTGTCCTACTCCATCTGCAGTCGGCCGCTGTCTCTGTGCCTGTAGGACACAGGTGGGAGGCCCTCTGATTCCCGGACCGCCTTGACTGTTGTCAAGGGCTTGGAGGGCTCTGTGCGGGCAGTGTTATGAAAAGAGTCAGTAAGACAAAATTAATGATGGGAAAGTAGGGGTGTCAGCCTAACTGTCTGTATCAGTTGTCCCTTAATAGGTTGTTCAGCAAGTTCTGAACGTCGTCTTCGTCGTCATGTGTGAGACTTCTTTCGAACAGTGATAATGGTCGCGCGTGCATGTTTATTTCTGTAGTGTAGTTTCCGAGTCGTGAGATTAGAGGATTGTGGTGTATTTCAAGGTTTTTATAGGTGTCATATGCTAGTTTCTTAATGAATTCTTCTACTGTGTGCATTTTTAGTTCGCTGTGTAGTAGGTCGGCTGGTGCTGTGTAAGGTACTTTTGCTATCATTCGTAGTATTTTGTTTTGAAATTTTTGTAATCTTACTATATATGTTTTAGCAGCGTACCCCCAGACCGGCGTTGCATATGTGAATATGGGCCTTATAAGAGTTTTGTATAGCGTGAGCCCTAAGTTCATGATTATATGGGAGCTCATGTTTATGAGGGGGTATAGCTTGCCCAATTAAGCGTTGGCTTTACCCCTGATTTGCGGGACGTGCTTTTTCCACGTCAGCCCTTGGTCCATTTTGAGTCCTAGCCAGGTGACTGTGTCCGTCCACTCTATATTTTCTCCGAATATAGAGAGTGGGGGGAGCTGGTGCTTAAGCTTTTTGGTGAAAATTATGGCTTGCATTTTTCTTGGGATTACTTTAATACGCCATTTTGTGAGCCATTCTTTTAGATTATTCAGGGCGTTTTGTAGCCTCCGGTGGATGAAGTCCAGTTTGGCTGATTGAGTCACAATTGCTGTATCATCTGCGTAGATGTACAAATCTGTGTAATTTGTTTTTGGTATGTCGTTCATAGTGATATTAAAGATGATCGGCCCTAGGATACTTCCCTGAGGGACTCCCGCTTTGATTTGGCGGGGGGTCGATAATTGGTTGTTAACTTTCGATTGGAATTTGCGGTCGTGTAGGTAGCTCGCGATGAGCTTTATTAATATGTCGTGTATGTTCAATGTTTTAAGCTTTTTGAGCAGTCCTGCTTGCCACACCCTGTCGAATGCGCGTTCGACGTCGAGCAAGAGTGCTCCTGTTGATTTGCGGATGTTAAACCCGTGAGTTATGTGTTCTGTGGCTCTCAGTAGTTGAACTGTTGTGGAGTGTTTGGCTCTAAATCAAAATTGCTCCGGGATTGTGATATTTTGTTTGATTAGTTGGCTATTGAGTCGTTTGAGTATGACCTTTTCGAGGAGTTTGCCTAGAACGCTTAGTAGACTAATTGGTCTGTAGTTCTGTGGGTGAGAGTTTGGACTTTTGCCATTTCCGCCTGGCTGGGTTTCGTTCTGCCGTTAAGGAGGTTATATCTCGGGGAAGCTGATTATGGAAAGTTTTGGGTTGGCTTGTGGGCACTGATATTGCAGTTGCCGCTTTTATGGCCTGCTCCAATTGGAGCACTGCCCTGTTCACGTTTTCGTTTGAATTTAGAGGGAACGTGGGGAGGTTTTTGCTTACTGTGGTTGCGAACTTCTCCCAGTCTGCTTTATTGTAGTTCGGGCGTTTAAGTGGTGGGACTTTAGCCGCGTTGCCTTCCAAAGTGATCATCAGGGGAATGTGGTCTGATGACAGTTCGTTTTTGGTTTGAAGGTGAAGCCTTCGGGTTAAGTTGCGTGATAGTGCTATATCAAGTATGTCGGCTCTATCAGTTCTGTTGAATGGTATGTAAGTGGGTTCTTCCGGCGTGTGGATTATAAGATCCGTTCGATTTTCAAGTCTTAATAGGGCGTTTCCAGCGGGGCTTGTCCCATTGCAGCTCCATATTTGATGTTTTGCATTGAGGTCCCCCGCTAATAGAAATTTGTTATTTTGTTGCATCAAATTTGATATATCTGCTGTGTTTAGGGTTCCGGGGGGTGGCATATGCCGCTGTTATAAGTGTTCGACAGTTGTCTAGTGTTATGTATATATTAGTGGTTTAAAGGCTTTGCAGTTGTGGTATTTGTGCTATGTCATGCATTATGTTGTGTCTTATTATTATGGCTGTGCCGCCGCCATATTGGTTCCTATCTGTGCGGTGTGTGGTGTACCCTGGTATATTGAATCTGTCCCTATTTGTGAGATGAGTTTCTGTAATTAATGCTATGTCTATGCTGTTTTGTGTGAGGAAGTTCGAAAGTTCTGTCTTTTTACGACTTAGTCCTCTAGCGTTCCATGTCAGTAAGTTGAACTGACCTGGTCTGTTCATATTTCTGTTCTAAGGAAGCCGGGTGTGACAAGGAGTTGTATAAAGTCCCTGTAAGTGGCCATAACGGAGCGGGCCTCCGACGAATCCGCTTCCACCAGAGATTTAAAGATGTGGAGGCATATCTCTCTGAAGTCGTCCTTGCTCATCCCGGTCCTCAGTACTTGGTCGCACATTTTCCCTTGATGAGGAATCCTTTCGTCTGCTTGTGGTGCTGGTCTGGGTTTCTGCTGTCTGGGTTGATGCTCCCGAGGCTGCAGTCGTGGATCTCGCCTTGCGCCGCGCACCGGTCACAGCCGCAGGCGGCGTCCGCGCCGCAGCGAATCCCCGCGCCTCCCGAGCCCCCGACACGCCAGCCGGACGCCCGTTTACCTCCCTGAGGTTGCGCGCCGACGCAACTTGCCTTTAGTATTCCGGGCAAGCCCCGTACCTGGCCCCGTGGCCCATGCCAGGGCAAAGGCCGCACTTCCTCCGGGAGGCGGCACATCACAGCCACGCGAGTCGTGATTTCCGGTGCACTTGGAGCACACCACAGTCGCCGCGGTGCACCGTCCCTCGGTGTGCCGGAGCTGCTGGCAGTGGCTGCACTGCACCGTGATGACAGGCCGTCTGTACGGCTTCACCTTCACCTGAAAATGGAGCACGTGTCGAATTAGTTTCAGGCAGTCCAGGTCATCCGCCGTCGCAACATCCACCAGATAGAACGGTAGAGGCGTTCGGGCCCGGTCAAACCGTCTGAGCTGCACCACACGCAGCACTGAAAAGTGCGCATCCTGCAGCTCGGCCTTAATAGCCTCCGCCGCCCCGTCATAGTAAATGTGCTTCAACACGGCTCTGAAGCTCTGATGGTCCTCCCGCTGGCCGGTTATCTGGTGTGTGATGTGGCGGTCCCTCAGGAAGGCGCACATCTTCTGGTAATCCTGGGGTGATCTCGTCCTGATCATAAAATCACGGGAGACCGAGGCCCGGGTCACCAGGTAGCCTTCGTTGGGGTGCTCGTGGTCGAACTCCGACAGCGTCTGGAACAGAGTTACATGCTGTTTGGAGACGGGAGGTCAGAGCTCGGGAGTGAGAGATGGGAGCGGAGGATGGGTCTTTGTTTTGGGATGGAGCCCTGTTAGGACAGGGAGGTACGACGGGGTTAGCGGGCGAAGAAGGCACTGGGATGGGCGACAGTGGCTGTGGGTGAGGGCTAGTCCGTGGTATGCGGTCTCAAGATGACGTGGTGGAGGATGATCTCGATGGGGGGAGTGGTGTGTCACGGGCAGCCTGGGAGACCGGAGCGCCAGAGAGGACTGGGCTCGGATTGCTGGGCGGAGAAGCCTGTTTCGCAGTGGATGGAGAGGCAGAGTTCGGTGAGAGCAGGGTGGCAGCAGCTGGGATGGAAAGTGATCCAGGAGTGCCAAAGTTCAGCTGGGTCTTGACAACCGCTTGTCTTGTGACCCGCAGCCCACTTGGTGACTGCTTCTTGAGCCTCTTTTTGGTCATGGTGGAGGTTAAACAATTCAAGTGAGTTAACAGCTAAATAAATATCTGAGTTGCGTAACAATATATAGGAAGTGAGAACAGTAAGAGAAAGCTTAAATACTACCTAACAGGGGGCTTAAGATTAGATAGAAAAGAGGAAAATAGTACAGAGTAAGAGAAAGAACAGCTAAAGGGTGCCAATAAGCGTGAGAACAGAGGTTCAGACCCGAAGGCGCCTTAGATTCCAGTCAGAGACTGTTGGCTGGTGAACTTGTTTTCTCCCAATTAGACTGTTAGTTGCCGATAAGTCAGCTAGTCTTTGGCTCTGAGCCTCGGCAATGACAAGCCGATCCAGCGGTGGCAGCTTCTTGGCTGCGATCAGCTTCTTCTACACCACCGGGATGCTGCTTCTCTCCGTAGTCTAGTAGTCTCCTGCTCACGATGTGTCCTGCTCGGCGTCCCGACGAAGAGTCCCCTGTTCTTTTTTTTAATTTTTTAATAAGTTTTTTTTCATTAACAATAACAAGGAGTTTTAAGGAGGGATTTGAAGTTAGGATTTGGGATGGCAGTTATTCTTCTGCCTATTGTGGAGTTCCGCATTAGCACCTCCGTTGATATCGTCATCATATGCTGCCGCACAGTGTGCGGGAGCGCGTTGGGCATGGTTTCCTTGGCCATGACCATGACCGAAGTCCTGAGCATGACACGAAGGGGATTAGGCGTACTTTATTTAATTAGAGTAGTGGACTTCTATTGTTGGGGAATATGGGCATAATGTCTTCTTGTGCGTTCGCGAAGAGAGACGGTAGGATGATCGGTGTTGGCCTGAAGTTGATGCTGAACCAGGCGGTGGAGCAGTTGTAGGAGCTGGTCTAGTTCGGCGTCGGTGTTGGTGTTGTCCAGTAGTGTTGTGTTCTGTTGGGTGACTGCAGTAATGTTGTCCTGTGTTATCTGGTTGCTGAGTTCTTGGGGTTTTGTAAGTTGCTTTGTGATGGTGTGAACAGCTTGGAGAGATGCCAGGCTGTCAGTCACGAGCTTCTCGGTGGCCGAGAGATGGCCTTTAATTTCAGTCAGTGCGGCTTGGGCGACGTCATGTCTAGCGTTGATGGCGGCGAGTGAGTCCTCCAAGTTCCCTAGGCGAAGACTGATGTTCAGGACCTCAGAATGGAGGTCCTGTACGTCTGCTCTAAGAGTCCCTTGGGTTGCTGAGGCGGGTCCGCTTACCAGTTGCTCCTCGATGGAATGAAGCCGGCGGTTGACCTTCTGAACTTCATCCTTGAGGCTGTCCAGCATTTGGCTCCAGTCGGCAGGACCGTTAAGGTGAGCCGTGGGAGGTGGTGTGAGGCTGGCATCCTGGCGTGGGCGAGCGGGGCACTGCGCCTGTCCTGTAAAATGTCCGTAGCCATTGCAGGTGGCGCAGTACCGGCGTCGGCGGCGAATATCATGCTGCTGGCATTCCCCTGTGAGTGTCGCGGCACCGCAGTAATGGCACCGTGGGGTTGCAGTGCAAGTGATGGCTACGTGTCCGTACCTGCAGCATCGACGACAAGGTGCTGGTCGCTCGGAGCGGCTTGCCTCAATTTTGAGACACTGCCCTAACAAGGGCAGGCCCATCCTCAAGGCCGCGCTCATGTCGGCTTCATCTTCTAGCTGCAGGCGGACCAAGGATGTACCGCGGCCTCGTATGCTGATGCGGCTGGCCCGTAGGGCCGAGTGCTACTGCTGTTGGGCGGCGGCGAGAACAAACCTGCACGGCAGGTCACGAGGCACATCCGTGACGACGACGGTTGCGGTCCGCGGCGGCCGAGCAGGCTTGGCGGGTGGCAATGTTGAGGTCCTCGGCGTTGTGGCTAAAGTGGCGGCGAAGGTTGCTGCTGAGGTGAGCTCCGGAAGCGATGTTTGGGTGGCGCGCGTGCTGCTGAGTAGGTGCGGCGGTGTCCGCTGGCCTTGAGCGTCTGCGTCTGGCGATGCGTGCGGTGACGTTGGGAAGGGACTGGCCCAGAATCGGTCGGTGCGCCTGGCGGGCGACTCGCTCTCGTCCGCCGAAGCTATCAGCGAGACTGGTGTGGGCGCCCGAGAGCCGTCCGGAGAGGGCTGCTGCGGAAGCGGCTCTACAGCCTGGCGCTTCGCTGCAGCAGAGTTCTTCTTCGCCTTCTTCCCCATGTTGATGCGTCGCTGGTCGAAGAGATGATCCCCCTGTTCTACTGTCCTCGTCTCACTATATATGATCAAATGGTGGGTGGGGCTTGTGCTGCCCTAGCCAATGAGAGGGTGATGATCTGTGATGGGGCTGATTGGTTTGAGTTATAATTTCTGTCCACCGTGGTGTTTTCTCAGAGGTTGGTCTTTTGTCCTGGGTGACTAGAGTTGATGTGTTCACTGTCGCTATTACGAGAGAGACTCAGTGTGGAAGGTCGCACGCTGCCTAACACGTGACAGGGCTCATATCCCTCCGCTACACTATAACCAAAACATAGCCACAACGGATCAAGAAAAAGCAGATGCACTAGCGGACGCACTGCAGGCTACGCTAACTCCGAATGCCAATCCGTCTTGCCCACAATTTGCGGAAGAGACGGAAGCAGAAACAAAGAATTACAAAGAGTTAATAACCCACAATAAAGTAAGAAAGACATGCCCCAGCGAAATTAAATGGATAATTAAGCACCTCCCCAAGCGAAAAGCGCCGGGACCTGATGGGATCCCAACCGTGGCACTTGCCAACCTACCGGAAGACGCGATTAACTTACTAACCAATATATTTAATTACACCCTCGAGAAGGGATATTATCCCGAGAGATGGAAGCTTGCCACTGTGGTACACTTCCCCAAGAAGGGCAAAGACGCCTCTCACCCACAGAACTACAGACCTATCAGTCTTCTAAGCGTTCTAGGCAAACTCCTCGAAAAGGTCATACTCAAGCGACTCAACAGCCAACTAATCAAACAAAATATCACAATCCCGGAGCAATTTGGATTTAGAGCCAAACATTCCACAACACTCCAACTACTGAGAGCCACAGAACACATAACTCACGGGTTTAACATCCGCAAATCAACAGGAGCACTCTTGCTCGATGTCGAACGCGCATTCGACAGGGTGTGGCACGCAGGACTGCTCAAAAAGCTTAAAACCATGAACATACACGACATATTAATAAAGCTCATCGCGAACTACCTACACGACCGCAAATTCCAATCGAAAGTTAACAACCAATTATCGACTCCCCGCCTAATCAAAGCGGGAGTCCCTCAGGGAAGTATCCTAGGGCCGGTTATCTTTAATATCACTATGAACGACATACCAAAAACCAACTACACAGATTTGTACATCTACGCAGATGATACAGCAATTGTGACCCAATCAGCCAAACTGGACTTCATCCACCGGAGACTACAAAACGCCCTGAATAACCTAGAAGAATGGCTCACCAAATGGCGTATTAAAGTAAACCCAAGAAAAACGCAAGCCATAATTTTCACCAAAAAGCTTAAGCACAGATTGGGGAAACACCAGCTCCCCCCACTCTCTATATTCGGAGAAAATATAGAATGGACGGACACAGTCACTTGGCTAGGACTCAAAATGGACCAAGGGCTGACGTGGAAAGAGCACGTTCACCAAATCAGGGGTAAAGCCAACGCTCAATTGGGCAAGCTTTACCCCCTCATAAACATGAATTCCCACATAAACATGAATTTAGGGCTCACTCTATACAAAACTCTCATAAGGCCCATATTCACATATGCAACGCCGGTCTGGGGGTATGCTGCCAAAACATATATTCTAAGATTACAAAAATTTCAAAACAAAGTACTACGAACGATAGCAAAAGTACCTTACACAGCACCAGCCGACCTACTACACAGAGAATTAAAAATGCACACAGTAGAAGAATTCATAAAGAAACTAGCATATGACACATATAAAAATCTTGAAATACACCACAATCCTCTAATCTCACGACTCGGAAACTACACTACAGAAATAAACACACACACACGACCATTATCACTGTTCGAAAGAAGACTCACACATGATGACGACGAAGACGACGTTCAGAACTTCCTGAACAACCTATTAAGGGACAACTGACACAGACAGTTAGGCTGACACCCCTACTTTCCCTTCATTAATCTTTTTCTTCTGACTCTTTTCAGAACACTGCCCGCACAGAGCCCTCCAAGCCCTTGACAACAGTCAAGGCGGCCCGGGAGTTAGAGGGTCTCCCACCAGTGTCCTACAGGTGCAGAGACAGCGGGCGACTGCAGATGGAGTAGGACACACCGACGACAACGCATGGACAAAGGAAATAACGAACGGCCACGCCGGAACCAAGGACGACCGAACACATAGTTCGAATTGCATGCCATGTACTAACTACCGACAAACCCAGAAAGACTGGGGCCATAAGTAGAACTAACAACCATACCAATTCCTGACTATCAGGTCACCAAGGCCTGAGCTCTACCATTACAATACACAAGCTTACGAATAACACATATATAATAGATAAGTTACACGTAACACTGACCAACAGGCCTACCCGGCCTCGGCCAAATGTACATAATTAAAGTAAAGCATAAATTACACTTGGTGGTGCCCAGGTTTCATGGTCACCACCAAGAAGCAACATAGACGCGCTCGCATGCATCGCATGCCAGCTTAATAGATACCACATACTAACCGGGGTGCTATGCGGGACCCGTCTAAGCATGTTAATAAATGCACGCCAAATAATGTAAGTTACGTAACTAACACGTGGAGGGGTTTTTTAGTGAGTATACCTGCCCCCTCAGGGCACGGGGACCCTCACACTGTCGGCCATCGCACGAGGGCCGTCGCCTGTAACTGGGTTTTTCCCCCCACGGTAAAAAAAAAAAAAAAAAAAAAAAAAAAAAAAAAAACTGTCGCTAGTCGAGACTCCGAGGAGGACACATCGAGAACAGGAGACTACCAGACTACGGAGAGAAGCAGCATACCGGTGGAGTAGAAGAAGCTGACCGCAGCAAAGAAGCTGCCGCCGCTGGATCGGCTTGTCATTGCCGAGGCTCAGTGCCAAAGACTAGCTGACTTATCGGCAACTAACAGTCTAATTGGGAGAAAACAAGTTCCCCAGCCAACAGTTTCTGACTGGAATCTAAGGCGCCTTCGGGTCTGAACCTCTGCTTTCACGCTTATTGGCACCCTTTAGCTGTTCTTTCTCTTACTTTATACTATTTTCCTCTTTTCTATCTAATCTTAAGCCCCCTGTTAGGTAGTATTTAAGCTTTCTCTTACTCTTCTCACTTCCTACATATCGTTACCCAAATCAGATATTTATTCAACTGTTAACTAATTGTAATTGTAACCTCCACCATGACCAAAAAGAGGCTCAAGAAGCAGTCACCAAGTGGGCTGCGGGTCACAAGACAAGCGGTTGTCAAGACCCAGCTGAACTTTGGCACTCCTGGATCACTTTCCATCCCAGCTGCTGCCACCCCGCTCTCACCCAACTCTGACTCTCCATCCACTGTGAAACAGGCTTCTCCTCCCAGCAATCAAAGCCCAGTCCTCTCCGGCACTCCGGTCTCCCAGGCTGCCCGAGACACGCCACTCCCCCCATCGAGATCATCCTCCACCACTTCATCATCAGGCCGCATACCACAGAATAGCCCTCACCCGCAGCCACTGTCGCCCATCCCAGGGCCTTCTTCGCCCGCTAACCCCGTCGGACTACCCTGTCCTAACAGCGCCCCAACACAAAACAACCCATCCACCGCCCCCATCTCTTACTCTCAAGCTGTGACGTCCCGCCTCCAAGCCCCGATATATGTCTCCAAACAGCATGTCACTCTGTTTCAGACGCTGTTGGAGTTCGATCGCGAGCACCCGAACGAGGGCTACCTGGTGACCCGGGCCTCGGTCTCCCGTGATTTCATGATCAGGACAAGATCGCCCCAGGACTACAAGATGATGTGCGCCTTCCTGAGGGACCGCCACATCACACACCAAATAACCGGCCACCGGGAGGACCAACAGAGCTTCAGAGCCGTGCTGAAGCACATATACTATGACGGGGCGGCGGAGGCTATTAAGGCCGAGCTGCAGGCCGCGCACTTTTCAGTGCTGCGTGTGGTGCAGCTCAGACGGTTTGACCGCGCCCGAACACCTCTACCGTTCTATCTGGTAGATGTTGCGACGGCGGATGATCTGGACCGCCTAAGACTAATTAGACACGTGCTCCATTTTCAGGTGAAGGTGGAGCCGTATAGACGACCTGTCATCCCGGTGCAGTGCAGCCGCTGCCAGCAGCTCCGGCATACCGAAGGACGATGCACCGCGGCGACTGTGGTGTGCTCCAAGTGCACCGGGGGTCACGACTCGCGTGGCTGTGATGTGCCGCCCCCCCGGAGGAAGTGCGCCCTTTGCCTTGGCATGGGCCACGGGGCCAGGTACCGGGCTTGCCCGGAATACCAAAGGCAAGTTGCGGCGCAACCTCCGGGAGGTGAACGGGCGTCCGGCTGGCGTGTCGGTGGCTCGGGAGGCGCGGGGAGCCGCTGCGGCGCGGGCGCCGCCTGCGGCTGTGACCGGTGCGCGGCGCGAGACGACTGCTCGACCCCGAGACCCAAGACTGATGCCCCGGGAGCATAGACCCAGACAACAAAAACCGAGACCAGCACCACAAGCACCACCAACAGACGAAAGAGTACTTCATCAAAGAAGAATGTACGACGAAGTACTTAGGACCGGGATGAGCGAGGACGACTTCAGAGCGACGTGCCTCCACATCTTTAAATCCCTGGTGGAAGCGGATTCGTCGGAGGCCCGCTCCCTTATGGCAACTTACAGGGACTTCATACAACTGCTTGTCACCCCCGGCTTCCTTAGACCAGAACCATGAACAGACCAGGCCACTTAAACTTACTGACATGGAACGCTAGAGGACTAAGACGTAAAAAGACAGAACTTTCGAACTTCCTGACACAGAACACTATAGACATAGCGTTAATTACAGAAACCCATCTCACTAGTAGGGTCAGATTCAATATACCAAGGTACACCACACACCGCACAGATAGGAACCAATATGGCGGCGGCACAGCCATAATAATAAGACACAACATAATGCATGACATAGCACAAATACCACAACTGCAAAGCCTTGAAACCACAAATATATACATAACACTAGACAACTGTCGAACACTCATATCAGCGGCATATGCCCCCCCCGGAACCCTAAGCACAGCAGATATATCAAATTTGATGCAACAAAATAACAAATTTCTATTAGCGGGGGACCTCAATGCAAAACATCAAATATGGGGCTGCAATGAGACAAACCCCGCTGGAAACGCCCTATTAAGACTTGAAAATCGAACGGATCTCATAATCCATGCGCCGGAAGAACCCACTTACATACCATTCAACAGAACAGATAGAGCCGACATACTTGATATAGCACTATCACGCAACTTAACCCGAAGGCTTCACCTTCAAACCAAAAACGAACTGTCATCAGACCATATTCCCCTGATGATCACTTTGGAAGGCGACGCGGCTAAGGTCCCACCGCTTAAACGCCCGAACTACAATAAAGCAGACTGGGAGAAGTTCGCAACAACAGTAAGCAAAAACCTCCCCACGTTCCCTTTAAATTCAAACGAAAACGTGAACAGGGCAGTACTCCAATTGGAGCAGGCCATAAAAGCGGCAACAGTAATATCAGTGCCCACAAGCCAGCCCAAAACGTTCCATAATCAACTTCCCCGAGATATAACCTCCTTAACGGCAGAACGAAATCGAGCCAGGCGGAAATGGCAAAAGTCCAGACATATAATTGACCAAGAGTACTACAGGTACCTAAACACACTAGTGCAACAAAGAATATCCACTCATATCACAAATCAATGGCAAAACACGCTTGAGAATCTCAATTACGAGAGAGACTCAGTGTGGAAGGTCGCACGCTGCCTAACACGTGACAGGGCTCATATCCCTCCGCTACACTATAACCAAAACATAGCCACAACGGATCAAGAAAAAGCAGATGCACTAGCGGACGCACTGCAGGCTACGCTAACTCCGAATGCCAATCCGTCTTGCCCACAATTTGCGGAAGAGACGGAAGCAGAAACAAAGAATTACAAAGAGTTAATAACCCACAATAAAGTAAGAAAGACATGCGCCAGCGAAATTAAATGGATAATTAAGCACCTCCCCAAGCGAAAAGCGCCGGGACCTGATGGAATCCCAACCGTGGCACTTGCCAACCTACCGGAAGACGCGATTAACTTACTAGCCAATATATTTAATTACACCCTCGAGAAGGGATATTATCCCGAGAGATGGAAGCTTGCCACTGTGGTACACTTCCCCAAGAAGGGCAAAGACGCCTCTCACCCACAGAACTACAGACCTATCAGTCTTCTAAGCGTTCTAGGCAAACTCCTCGAAAAGGTCATACTCAAGCGACTCAACAGCCAACTAATCAAACAAAATATCACAATCCCGGAGCAATTTGGATTTAGAGCCAAACATTCCACAACACTCCAACTACTGAGAGTCACAGAACACATAACTCACGGGTTTAACATCCGCAAATCAACAGGAGCACTCTTGCTCGATGTCGAACGCGCATTCGACAGGGTGTGGCACGCAGGACTGCTCAAAAAGCTTAAAACCATGAACATACACGACATATTAATAAAGCTCATCGCGAACTACCTACACGACCGCAAATTCCAATCGAAAGTTAACAACCAATTATCGACTCCCCGCCTAATCAAAGCGGGAGTCCCTCAGGGAAGTATCCTAGGGCCGGTTATCTTTAATATCACTATGAACGACATACCAAAAACCAACTACACAGATTTGTACATCTACGCAGATGATACAGCAATTGTGACCCAATCAGCCAAACTGGACTTCATCCACCGGAGACTACAAAACGCCCTGAATAATCTAGAAGAATGGCTCACCAAATGGCGTATTAAAGTAAACCCAAGAAAAACGCAAGCCATAATTTTCACCAAAAAGCTTAAGCACAGATTGGGGAAACACCAGCTCCCCCCACTCTCTATATTCGGAGAAAATATAGAATGGACGGACACAGTCACTTGGCTAGGACTCAAAATGGACCAAGGGCTGACGTGGAAAGAGCACGTTCACCAAATCAGGGGTAAAGCCAACGCTCAATTGGGCAAGCTTTACCCCCTCATAAACATGAACTCCCACATAAACATGAATTTAGGGCTCACTCTATACAAAACTCTCATAAGGCCCATATTCACATATGCAACGCCGGTCTGGGGGTATGCTGCCAAAACATATATTCTAAGATTACAAAAATTTCAAAACAAAATACTACGAACGATAGCAAAAGTACCTTACACAGCACCAGCCGACCTACTACACAGAGAATTAAAAATGCACACAGTAGAAGAATTCATTAAGAAACTAGCATATGACACATATAAAAATCTTGAAATACACCACAATCCTCTAATCTCACGACTCGGAAACTACACTACAGAAATAAACACACACACACGACCATTATCACTGTTCGAAAGAAGACTCACACATGATGACGACGAAGACGACGTTCAGAACTTCCTGAACAACCTATTAAGGGACAACTGACACAGACAGTTATGCTGACACCCCTACTTTCCCTTCATTAATCTTTTTCTTCTGACTCTTTTCAGAACACTGCCCGCACAGAGCCCTCCAAGCCCTTGACAACAGTCAAGGCGGCCCGGGAGTTAGAGGGTCTCCCACCAGTGTCCTACAGGTGCAGAGACAGCGGGCGACTGCAGATGGAGTAGGACACACCGACGACAACGCATGGACAAAGGAAATAACGAACGGCCACGCCGGAACCAAGGACGACCGAACACATAGTTCGAATTGCATGCCATGTACTAACTACTGACAAACCCAGAAAGACTGGGGCCATAAGTAGAACTAATAACCATACCAATTCCTGACTATCAGGTCACCAAGGCCTGAGCTCTACCATTACAATACACAAGCTTACGAATAACACATATATAATAGATAAGCTACACGTAACACTGACCAACAGGCCTACCCGGCCTCAGCCAAATGTACATAATTAAAGTAAAGCATAAATTACACTTGGTGGTGCCCAGGTTTCATGGTCACCACCAAGAAGCAACATAGACGCGCTCGCATGCATCGCATGCCAGCTTAATAGATACCACATACTAACCGGGGTGCTATGCGGGACCCGACTAAGCATGTTAATAAATGCACGCAAAATAATGTAAGTTACGTAACTAACACGTGGAGGGGTTTTTTAGTGAGTATACCTGCCCCCTCAGGGCACGGGGACCCTCACACTGTTGGCCATCGCACGAGGGCCGTCGCCTGTAACTGGGTTTTCCCCCCCACGGTAAAAACAAAAAAAAAGTTCACTGTTTGATCGTCAACAGGCTACAATCCACCCTGACTGCTCTAGAAATATGGCTCACCAATTTGCGCATCCGAGTCAACACAGACAAATGTGAGGCCATAGTCTTCAGCAAAAGAACCCATCACCGTGCAACTGCAAGATCTCTCCCTCTCTTACGCCTATTTCAGAGCCAAATTCTCTGGAAAGACAAAGTTTTTCCCTTGGGCGTGGTGCTCGACCCTGACCTCACCTGGAATCACCACATTCAGTCTATCCGCTGCAAAGCCAATGTCCAACTAGCCAAACTATATCCCCTCATCAACATGAACTCTTCGCTCCAACTCAAAATGGGTTTCACCCTTTACAAGACACTCCTGTGTCCTTAACTTACCTACGCCTCTCCAGTCTGGGGTTATTCAGCCCCTACCCACATCAGAAGACTACAAACATTCCAAAACAAAGTCCTCCGCATCATTACTGAAGTCCCAGTAATCACCCCTGCAAACATACGTCATAAATAACTAAGGGTTCACACTGTAGAACAATTCATCAAAAACGTGCCGCTGATCTGTATGCCTGGGCGGCAAACTGCCATAACCCACTTATATAGGACCTAGGACAGTACGACACTACACACAATAGCCACAAATGCCCACTCTCACTATTCGATACCAACTTAACTAGGACACTTACACGAGAAGACATAGAAGACTACTAGGGGTTCCTCGTTAACAACTAATTCAGACGCCTCAACACACCCAGCTCAACACCCTCCCGGACTAATTGCTCTTCTCTCTCTTCCCAACAGGTTGCCCTCCAAGTGCCTGTTCCACAGCGCAGACCGATGGGAAGAAGGCTCCTCAATTGTGACCATCCTAGACCTGGCAATGGATCCGGGACAGGCACAAGGCACCACACCGAATACTCGCCCTACGGTCGAAGCTGCGTCAAGACTTGGATAGCCCAGCTACCTGCAAATGGACTAAGTACCACATAACATGCCTTAAACTTACCAAAGTAGTTCGCCAACCAATGCATTACCTTCACTTCTCCCTCACTCCACCTCACTTATATAACCTCCAAAACAAACTTCTCCAGTACTTCCAAAGATTCCTAAGACCCAGTGAGGCCCCTTCACACTCCATGGCTCCACTCAGGATCTCATTCATGAGTGGAGCATTGGCCAGCATTTACGACACCCACTTGCATGCATTGCATGCTCGCCCGCAATTTCACCATTACTAACCAGGGTGCTCTTAGCGGAACCTGATCATTATACAGTAGAAACAATTAAACTTACAAGCACCCCTTCCCATTGCCCTCGCATGTTTACTTTAAAAACTTAAAAAAAAAAAAACACGGTTTGCCAAGGTGTTTTCCAGGAGGCCCGTTCTTTGTCTGGGGTGACTAGGGTTGCTGTAATTGTAGGTGTTCCTAGTGGCTGTTGTCCACGCACGGCTTAGCTGTAGCCTGCGGTCTCTATTGTAATTCTGTGGATGCAATTTGATTTGGATGGCTTCCTGATGATTCTGTCCCAATATCTGCCAGTGTGATCTAATACTTCAGTGTCTTCAAAGTTAATTTTATGAACTTCCTCTATGCAATGCTTGGTCACTGCCGATTTATCAGGTTGTAGCAAGCGAATATTGCATTTGTGTTCCTGGCAACTTTCTTCTACTGTGCGCCCCATTTGGCCCACATACACCTTACCGCACTTCCA
Source organism: Mantis religiosa (assembly GCA_030765055.1). Lineage (NCBI taxonomy): Eukaryota > Metazoa > Arthropoda > Insecta > Mantodea > Mantidae > Mantis > Mantis religiosa. The sequence continues at coordinate 375,059,224 of CM060950.1, forward strand.
GGGAACCTTGTACACTCCCGGGACCTTGAGATGGAGAGGGTCTTTTATCGGTAATGAGCATTGCTGGAGCTTCTTAGGGGCCGTGACGAACGTCCTTATGTTTTATCTGGTTAGGATGCCGGAGATCTTGTTAGAAACTGAGCCGTATGAAGGTATATAGGCTGTGTTTAACCTGTTATCCTTCTTCTGAATGGGGCATGAGGGGTTCCCCCTATTGTACTCTACTTTCCTGCATGTCTTGTTTATGTCGTGGTTGCTGTATCCATTCTGAAGTAAGGTATCCCGAAGGTATTGCACTTCCTGTTCGCCATGGTCCTCATCTGCAATTTCAAAAGCCTGGTGGAATAGCGTGGAGATGATAGTCTTCTTTTGAGTGGGATGATGGTGACTAGCAGCATCCAGATAGTGGTTTTTGTGTATGGGCTTCCTATGTACAGTGTGTCCTAAGCTCCCGTCTGCGTTATATAGAAAAGTACATCTAAGAAGGGAAGGGAGTTCCCAACTTCCATGGTTAATTTAATGTTACTATGCAGGTTGTTTAGATTGTCCAGAAAGTTGGAAACTTTGTCTTCTCCATGAGGCCAGAGGACAAAGGTGTCATCAACATATCTGAAGAAAACTTTCGGTTGGTATGTTGTGGTATCCAGGGCAGTGCGTTCAAAACTCTGCATGAAGAAGTTTGCAATGGCAGGGGAGAGCGGTGACCTCATGGCTACACCGTCCACCTGTTAGAAGAACTGTCCTTTGTAGCTAAAGTAGGTTCAAATGAGTGTGTGCCTAAACATCTGTGTAATGTCTTCTGGAAGCTCTTCGGCTATGAGCTTGCGCGAGTCCTCAAGCAGCACCCTGTTGAACAGAGATTCCGCATCAAAGCTCACCAGGATATCCTCGGGGTCTAACCTCAGCACTGAAATTCTTTGGACGAAGTGGCTGGAATTGTTGATGTGGTTGTACAGGAGCCAACCAGTGTATTCAGCAGAGTGGTAAGATGTTTGGCAAGCATGTATGTAGGCGAGCCTATGGCATTTACAATGGGCCAGAGGGGTACTTCAGGTTTGTGTATTTTCGGCAGTCCGTAGAGTCTTGGTGGAGCAGGCACGTGTGGAATGGCGATTTTCTGTACTTCGGCAGTAAGGCTGGAGCTTTTTATATGACTGGCAGTTGTTTTGGTGATCTTGGCAATCGAGTCCTTAACCAGTTTCCTGAATGAGGGATCTGTGAGTATTTTACTGATTATCTGTTCATAAACCATGGATTCCATGATGATAGTGGCATTGTTTTTATCAGCAGGAAGCACAGTTAGAGTCGAGTCTTGCCGTAGCGCTTTCAGAGCTCTGTATTCCTCAGATGAAATATTGTCTTTGAGTTTCTTGACTCTTGCTAGAGTGAGGCTGACTTAGGTATGTACTTCCTTAGCTAAGTCTGCCGGAAGACAGCCTCATGCCTGTTCCATACTGCTGAGAAAATCCTTCGTTGGTATGGTCTTGGTACCAAGGGGAAGTTGAGTCCTCTTGACAGAACTGAAATGTTAAGCTGGACTAACGACTGTTCGGTCAGATTGATCACCAACTTGCAAGGGTCTAATGGAGGGTACTGCCGTTGGGTGCAGTGAAGTCTGTCGAACTTGTTGATGTGGTGGTCTGTGGTTCTCTTCTGGTGTTGCCAGTACTGCGCAGATATTGAGAGGTCTATCTACTCATAGTCAAAACTCTGAAGGAAAGAACAAATTTCAAGATGTAGTGATAGAAGTTCCCTAGAGATACAGTCTAGCAGATAATAAATGTGATGATTTCTTTCCTTTACCAGTCGGTGATAGACTATTATACCTTACGGCTATCTAACTAAACCTAAATGTAAATCTAGTTTTCATTATTGGCACTGCTTATAATGGTTAGTTCTTATTATCTGCCTTTCAGCATTGTTAAAGTGTGTGAAATCGTTCTCGTAGTCCATGTATCTCCTTGGTCGATATTTGAGAGTGCGCACTCAGCTGGCGGCCTACCTATTCAATTGTAGGTGTGAGCCTGTGCCAATCATGGGGGACCCTCTTTCCCCAGGGTCGTCTTGGCCAATGATTGGCGCAAGGACTTGACGGCTGTGTGAGTGTGTGTGTGTGTGTGTGTGTGTGTGTGTGTGTGTGTGTGTGTGTGTGTGTGTGTGTGTGTGCGTGTGGTATGTGTTGCTCTACGTGTATGGGTGTGCGGGTTTAACCCTGATTAGCGATGTAGAACATTTGCAAAGATAACTTCTTTTAGTTTTTGCTACTTTGTTGGTTAGAACAGACTTGGCCTAAGCATGCTGAAATTTCTGCCTTACAAGAGCTAAACCACTTGCAACAATATTAACCCGATGAAACAATGGATTATCATTTTACGGCACCTTCTAAAAAGGCTGCTGTATGATGGAATTCAATTAGACAAAAGCAAACCTGAGATATACACATATATCAATTTGTAACTTAAAATTTCATTTAATCTTATAAGAAGTGATGAAAATTTTCTTATTAATTGATGATCATGATTTTGTGAAATAATGCTTTACATCATCAGCTCAAACAGCCTCGTTGTCAAGCTCACGCTCACTAGAGGTCACTATGTTTTTACCAGTGCTACCAAAATCTGAAAATGAAATAAACTTAAAACAGAATCGACTGCTAGTATTTCAAAATTCCTTACATGGTGTTTATTTTTTTAAAATAAATGTTTCTTTCCAAATCGTTAAATCTATCAGACCATTTAATTGTTTTAATAATTTAACTTCTGGATTTATTTCATGTTTCAATGACCAAAAATGATCTGCTATGACCGATTTATCAGTGTGTTTGTACTTAATGTTACAAAAATGTTCTTTAGTTCTGGTTTACATATTACATTTTGTCTTTCCAATACAGGCTTTATCACAATCTAAACAATTAAATTGATAAATACCAAATTTTTTATTATTAGGAATTTTATCTTTTTTTACAGAAATATAGTAAATTTTTCACCTACTATTTTTATTTTGAGGACCTAAAGCTATACCATACTCTTTAAAATTTTTGAAGATGTTTAGTAACCCAATAAAGGTGAAAAACCTGAAATGACTCATTGTATGGTCAGGAATAAACAAACCACTCTCTCAATCAGAAAGTGGCATATATTGTGTGATTAAAAGAACCCTGTCACCTTGCTGAAAATGACTTATAAATTTTTGGCACCCTCTATTGGTAATGCTGGAATTCAATATGGTGTTGGACCACCCTTAGTCTTGCCGACATCTTTCATTCTTGCAAGCATACTTTCAATCAGTTGCTGGAAAGGCTTCTTGGGGAATGGCTGCCCATTCTTCACGGTGTGCTGAACTGAGCAGAGGTATCGATGTAGGTCAGTGATGCCTGGCACATAGTCGGCATTCCAGAACAGCCCAAAGGTGTTCTGTAGGATTCAAATCAGAACTCTGTGCAGGTCAGTCCATTACAGGGATGTTGCAGCAGAACTAGAGTTGGAGAAAACATTCAACTAGGGTCAGTGTTATGTTAAGGGTAATAAAATATTTGTATAAAGTGCCAACTTGGAGGAAAGCAATATTATTATGGAAGATTTTCTTATGCAAATGAGAAGTACATGGGAAGGATCTTGGACACAAAAAGTAAGGGGATTGATGGAACAAATAGGTAGGGAACATATTTGAAGGACTGGGGAGTATTGTTATAGAGGTTTTTTGAAGGAAAGATATTAATAGTCAAGTTACTTTTGGTAGTACAAGAGAGAAAAGCTCTTTGAGGATATATAGGGTAGTAAAAACAGAGTGAGGTAGGGAAAAGCACAGATGTGTGTAGGCTAGGTCGAGAAGGATTTGCTTTGGTGAGAACAGGAGTTAGAAATTTGAAAGGTATTAGACATGGTAAGGAAACAGGGAAGTGCCCAATGTGTGGAGTTGATACAGACTGGCACGGTATAATATATTGCAAACAAAGGTATGGAGAGAACAAATTTGGCAACAAAAGTGGATGTAAGGAGGGGGGAGAGGCATTACTAATCAGGAAAGTGTCTGTAAAAGGAGAAATTAATGCAAGCAATATAGGTGATTATTTGGGGAATGTCCTAGAGAAATGGTTAACAATGATTAAGAATAACTAACAATTTAGGTTAGAGAAATGGCAACGAGGGATGAAAGAGAAACGAGGGTCATCAACACACGGAAACCTAGGGGTATTGGGATCAAAATTTAAGGCAAGCAAGTAGGAAGGGTATATTGGATGTGAACAAGAAACTTTTTATATGCTAGGAATGTGAATATGGTACTGCATTAATGAAAGTATGAATAAAGAAAGATGAGAGGTAAAGTATTGTATTCTACTCTACAGGGATGTTATTGTTGGTAATCATTCCGCCACAGCCCATGCATTATGAACAGGTGCTCGATTGTGTTGAAAGATGCAATCGCCATCCCCAAATTGCTCTTTCACAGTGGGAAACAAGAAGATGCATACAATGTAATGTAGGCCTGTGCTGTGAGAGTGCCATTCAAAACATCAAGGGGTGCGAGCCCCCTCCACGTAAAACACGAACACACCTTAACACCACTACCTCCCAATGGCACTACACCTCCTGGTAGATGATGTTAACTGGGCATTTGCCATACCCACACCCTGCCATCAGATGGCCACATTATGTCCTATGATTCATCACTCCAGACGTTTTGCCACTGTTCAGTCATCCAGTGTTGATGCTGCATACACCAAGTCCATCTGTCCATCCATAGTGCTGGCAGGCTGTATATAGCCTGGAGGTTTTTGCTGCCTGCCCACCTGTAAAGGGTTTTACCGAAGGTAGGGTTTTCCTTTTAGGGATTTTGTTGGATTTTTTGGGGGCTATTAGATTGAAATTTTGATTATGAGGTAACGTTTATGTTCCTCAGGGTGTAAGGACTTACACCAAATTTTCTCACTTCACACCTGATAAATGTCATAGTACTTGGAGTGGATCCTGATGGAGTTTGGAATTCCTGTGTGATGGTCTGGGTAGATGTCTCCCTATTACACTTTATGGACCTCTTCAACTGTCGGTGGTCTCTATCAGTCAACAGACAAGGTTGGCCTTTACACTTTTGTACTGTAAGCATTCCTTCAGACTTCCACTTTGCTATCACATGAGAATCAGTGGACCTAGGAATGTATAGGAGTGTGGATATCTTGCATATAGACTTCTGACACAAGTGACAGCTAATCACTTGACCACGTTTGAAGTCTGAGAGATCCGCGGAACATTGCATTCTGCTTTCTCACAAAGTATAATGACTACTGAGGTCACAAATAATTAGTACCTGGCAGTAGGTGGCAGCACAATGTACCTATATGAAAAATGTATGTTTTGAGGGGTGTACAGATACATTTGATCACATATTGTAATTGTTCAGTAACTCAGAAAACGTTTTAAAAATTGGCTTAATTAGTTGTCACCAAGGAGAATTTTTTATTTTCAATATATAGATGTTTTTGTTGCACCATGTTTCTAAAACTGAAATAATTTAATAAAGATGCTTATGAAGATGCAGAAGGAAAATTCAATTCTTTTCATTGAACTGAAATGTGTTTTAATGTATGTAATGTTTTTCGTAACATCAAGTACAAACACATCAATAAATTGGACGTAGCAGATAATTTAAGCATGAAATAAATGCAGAAGTTAAATTATTAAAACAATTAAATGGTCCGATAGATTTAATGGTATGCAAAAAAATATTTAAATAAACATCGCGTAATGAATTTTGAATTACCAGCAGTCGATTCTGTTTTCAAATTTGTTTTAATTTCAGATTTTGGTAGTATTAACAAGAACATAGTGACATCTAACGTTTGTAATGTTGACGACGAGTTTGTTTGTGATTATGGCTTACGATGTGGATGAATTTTCACAAAATTGCAATCCTGTTTAATTTATAAGAAAATTTTCATCATTTCTTATAAGATCAGTGAAGTTTTAAGTTACAAATTAGTATATATTTCTTTTTGCTTTTTCTCAGGAAATGTAAAATGTCAGACCCATTATTTACACCTGAAGGCCTCATTTGTGATTCCTGCGCATTTAATTGGCTGAAGTGGTGCATTCATTGGTGCTCAGCACACCAGTACCTCTCTCACTCTTTTGAGAATAATCAGTGCATTATTTGATAGATTTCTATTAACAAACATAAAGACAGGGTAACGTTTTGAGCAGAATGACAACAGACAACCTTTGAAAACTCAGCATTTGAAACATAAACATAAATTGAACTTAACATATTTCAAGAGCAAATGTTTCACATTAACAGGCTTGTAGTGGTGGCAAATCGGAATTCTAACAAGTATGTTCGGTGGGCTCCAATAATGTGATTATATGTGCTTCTGCATATTTATCTTGCCTATTTGTATTTCAGGTATCTCAATTGTAATAAGTGGTGTTTGTGTTTCTATAACTGTACCATGTTTAAAAGAAATATTGTGGTCCTATAACAGCCACACATTTCACTATCTCCAAGTAGAAAGAAACCAAGTCCCACTGATGTGGTGTAATCATACATTTTGTACTGTTCACAGAATGAAAATGCAGGAGCACGTCATCATCTCTCTTCACCAAGAAGCTTCATTCGTGGGCAAAGAAGAAGAAAGAATTTGCAGTGCTTCAGAAACAGTTGCTGCCGAAGGAATTTGATGAGAGGGAGGAAGGTGTCAAAAAAAAATTTGAAGCAGAACTGAAAATGTTAACAAAAAGGTATTCTAAATGGTTCTGAAAATTAAAGTAGCATAAAATAAATTTGAGAAACAATTTAAATTAACTTTAAAGAGAGTCGATTAAAGACACTAGACAACACTTACTTTTAAATTTTTCCGGAACTAGTTTCAGAGGCTTTGCCTCTATCATCGGCCGGCTCTCGACTGATTCTCGTTGGTGTAGCTGACGATACCTTGTCACAGGTCTCCTCTGGTGGCGGCTCAAGGAACTTGCTGAACAAATCCTTCTGGGGGATGTCGAAATTGAATACTTTGTTCCTATTTTTTGAAATGAAGATTTGTTCCCATGTGGATAGTTCTTGTTTTCCTGATGTATGTTTCAGTAGTTTTGGTTCTGGATTTATGTTGTGGTTTTTTTCGCAAAAATGTGTGGCAACTGCTGATTTTTCTAATTGTTTATATTTTATGTTTCTAAAGTGTTCCTTTGCTCTTGTTTCTAAATTTCTTTTTGTTTTTCCAATATAAATTTGACTACAGTCATTGCATTCAATTTGATATATACCAGATTTTTTGTTTGATGGAATGGCATCTTTGATGTTTGAGCAAATTAGGTTTTTTAAGGAGAAATGGTTGACTGGTGCTAGTTGAATATTTTGTTTTTTGAAGACTTTTTTGAATTTATCATAGGCCCATGGATGGTAAGTGAATTTTTTGAAAATCATATTAGTGTCTGTAGATGAGAGAGTTGTGGTTTCCTTTAGTAGCTTCTTCTTTTTTGCTAAGCTCACTTTTTTGTCCACTAATGATTTGGGAAAGTTATTTTTTGTGCTATTTCAATTATTTTGTTGTATTCTGTTTTGTATTCTTCTGCTGTGAGAGGGCTGTTTACCAGTCTGTAGTCAAATTTATATTGGAAAAACAAAAAGAAATTTAGAAACAAGAGCAAAGGAACACTTTAGAAACATAAAATATAAACAATTAGAAAAATCAGCAGTTGCCACACATTTTTGGGAAAAAAACCACAACATAAATCCAGAACCAAAACTACTGAAACATACATCAGGAAAACAAGAACTATCCACATGGGAACAAATCTTCATTTCAAAAAATAGGAACAAAGTATTCAATTTCGACATCCCCCAGAAGGATTTGTTCAGCAAGTTCCTTGAGCCGCCACCAGAGGAGACCTGTGACAAGGTATCGTCAGCTACACCAACGAGAATCAGTCGAGAGCCGGCCGATGATAGAGGCAAAGCCTCTGAAACTAGTTCCGGAAAAATTTAAAAGTAAGTGTTGTCTAGTGTCTTTAATCGACTCTCTTTAAAGTTAATTTATCATAACAACACTGTTTTCAACACTTCCAAGAAAGTAATTGAGAAACAATGTTTACAATTCTGAGAGTACATAGTTTTTGCGAGTATTACTGTTATTATGCTGCTCAGATAATGGTCTCTTCCTATGATAGATTCCAGTTTGCCACTTAACTTTTTCTTGTCAACTTAATCAAACACCTTAGCTTAGTCTATATATAGCACATGTAGTTTACCTCTGGAAGTCATAGCGCATCGCTGATATTATCTATGATGCACTGGATAACATGTATTATTGACCGTACTTTCAGGAAACCGAACTGTTCTTCTCGCCATTTGCTGTCTATTAATTCTCTTAGTCTTTCTGTCAGTACCTTGACAAAAGTTTAAGACCTGGGTTCTCTAGCACTACACCACAATATGAAATGGGATCATCCGTATGACCTTTGCCCTTACATAGCATTTTAATTATGGAGTATCTCCATTTCTTCCGTATTGAGCCCTGCATTAGACATTGATTTTGTAGCAATGTCCAAGCCTCTGCCAACATAGGGCTACTTTCTTTGAGATGTTCATTGCAGATCCTGTCCAGCCCGCAGTTTTTGTCACTTTTTGTTTGTCTAATTTCATTCTTGACTTCCTTTTTTTTCATATTTAACTGATTTTTCATTATTTCCACTTATTTTCTTATCTGTTTTCCTAGTTTCACAAACATTCACTATACACATAAACACCCATGCTCAAGACGGGACTCAAACACGCGACCCTCTAGGCGGCGGAACACTAGAGCCATACGCTTTAGCGACCATGGCTACGAAGGCCGGCTCTTCAATGGTGAAGGGTTTTATTACTGCTGAGTCACCTAAAATTGGTGGTAGGATTGGAGATCTGTCCAGTTTCTGCAGTATGGCTTTAAAGTGTTGTCCACCTTTCCATGCGTATTTTTCTGGAAAATTTTTGTTTCTTCTGTTGGATGACTGTATGGGTTTTCTTTTGCTTGTTCACTCAATGCTGCCTCTTGCTCCTTCTGATATTTATCTCTTGTTTCCCTAATAACATTCTTGTATAGCCTCCTTTTATGTGCTTAGTCATATCTTGGTTCATCTGTGTTTGTTCTCAAGCATTCGTGCATGGCATTCAGTGTTGATCTTCTTGTTTCATAACCATTGTACCACGGCTTGGATCTCCTTGTTGATTTACTGGTTCTATTGCAGATACTAGTATTTCCTACAGATGTTGTAGTGCTTCATCCAGATTGTAGCTAAATTACTTGTCCTTCACTCTGTATAGCCTTCCCATTTAGTTTCTTGGACAGTTTAGTTTGTACTTTTATGAGCCTGTGCAGTCTGTTTTTCACAACAAAGACTGTTTCTACTGGGTATACTTTTCTTTACTATGTGTTTTGATACCTGTATATTCTTGTAATTTGTGAACATAAGGTCAATGGCACTTTCCATTATGACACATGTATCTCATTTCTGTAGTTCTGTTGATGAGTGAAAGGCTCTCCTACTCTATGTATCTTAATACTGCTCTCGATTTGTGTTCGTCTTTATCCACTCTGCAGTTGAAATCTGCTGCTAATATAAGTGGTAATTTGGTGTAATATCGACTTTTGTGTTGCTTAGTTTGTCTATTATGTCGATTTCTTTCAGTTCAGGCTGAAAGAAAGCTGCCAATAAGATGAAATAGTTCATTTTAAATGTTATGAGATGTTTTGTTTTCTTTATTACTTTGAACAGGCAGAAGGTGAGTTTTATCCAGCATGCGATGCCAACTTTGGGCCTCCCTCTTGGTACCTGATCCTCCATTACTTGAGTACAATAGAAATCGTTCTGCTGCCAATCGTCTGTAAGCAAAGCTTCTACCAAAATCACTACATCATACTCTTCTATGAATGTCATTGGGATGTGGGCCATCACATTCATTACCCCTTCTGTGATCCATATTAGAACCTTGCTTATCGCATCCTTATTTGAGGGATACTCATTCAAGCACTGCCCTTTCATTTTCTCGAAAAAAGCAGTGGACATGAAAACGTCTTCGGTTATCCCTTTAGGTCAGAACTCCGCCTCATTTGCCCTTTCCAAGTAATTAAATTGCTTAGTATATTCGTTTACAGAAAAATTAAATCTGAACACATGATAGATTATAAAATATTCTCACAAACATTAGTTTTTTAAAAAAGATAAAATGCACATTTTGTGCTATAATCAGCTGCAGCAATTATATACTATCTGTGCTTGTAGTCCATTTCTGAAATATTGCACAAATGTTCTGTGCACGGCATCACAAACTGAATTTCGGATGTGCACTTCTTGGAGTCCTGCCAACACTCGCTACTTTTGCATGTACGCCTCTAACTGGTGTTGGATATCAGCCTCAATTGGAGGAAGATTATTATTTGCTCGTGCTATATTTTGTGAAGCACAGTACATGCAACAATTATGTTCAGAACCCATTAATTTCTGCCTGGATCCCCAAAGATAGAATTGGGAACCTTGCTTTTAAAACACCATAACGTCTTTCACAATGTCCTTGTTCGAATTTGAGATTAACTGTACAGCTGCTCCTCTGATAGTTTTTGGAGCCTGCAGGGGAGGATGGAGATATGGGCATAGTGCATGCATATGCATAATCACACAACACCATACTATTTCCTAATTCATTGTCTTCAAGTCGATTCCTCAGTTTTGAATGGTTAAAAATGTTAGAATCATGAGCAAAACTAGGCCATCGTGCTACAATGTCTTTGATCATAAGATTAGCATCAACTAGTGTTTGAACATTAAATGAAAAATATCCTTCTGTGTTACGAAAAACTTCAGCATTTTTAGCACCCACAGATTTGATACATACATGAGTACAGTCAATAGCTCCGATCACTCTTGGTAATGCTGCAATATCAAAAAACTTGTACTGGCATGCTGTATACCTTTTCTTGTCTGAGGTAGTGTAAAGTAATTAATGAGGCAATGTCAGCAGTAACGTTGCTGATGACTCAGCTATGCACCCCACTAGTGTCACCAATAGTAGTGTGTGACCCAACAGTTGCATAGAAGCGCTGTGTCATCAATAATTGCTCCATTGCAGGAATATAGGAATTTCTGAAGAGACCAGAAATCCCTCTTTTATTAGGGTCGCTTGATAAGTCAGGTAAATTTCCATGTAGGGATGGAAATTTTTTGTTGCATATTTATGGCTGGTAAGCTTAATTATTCAAAATATTGTGAAAAACATTTGATTGTGCTTCAATATTAAGTTCATTGTTGACAGCCATCTGAACTGATCAGTGTAATAGCTGTGATAGAAAATGGAAAAGACAGAGTACCATGCTCTTATTAAACATTACCATTTGAAGGGCTGGACTGCCACACAAGTGAGAACTGAATTGAATGAAGTTCACACGGACTCTGCACCAACATTGAAGACCATTTACCCTTGGATAAATGAATTTAAATGTAGTCATAGAAGCACTGAATGTGAATCGTGTTCTGGTCATCCAACTCAAGTCACCACACAACATGCCATTGAAAAAATGCACAATCGGTTTATGCAAGACTGCCGAATAAAAATATGTGAGATTGGTGAAGCTGTGGGCATCTCAACTGAGTGAGTGCACAATATCCCGCATGAAAAATTGGCAATGAGAAAGCCGTGTGCAAGATGGGTGCCGCAATTGCTCACAATCGCCCAAAAGTGCATCCAGAAGCTTCTACTGAGTGTCGGGCCATGTTTAATTGTAATCCGCAAGATTTTTATGTCGATTTGGGAACGCTATTGAACTGTAAATTCATCATTACACACCAGAGTTAAAATACTAGACAAAGGCTGTTGAAAGTGTACCAAGGAAGGAAAGGACCATTTTGTCAGCTGGTAAGGTGATGACCACTATTTTTTGGAATTATCAAGGAAGAATCCTCATAGACTACTTGGAAGAATGCCGAACCATCACTGGAGCCTATAACGCTTCATTGTTGGATCATTTGCAACATGAGTTGACTATAAAGAGACCGAGATTGAGAGGCAAAAAGGCGCTCTTTCACCAGGATAATGCACAATTGCACACATCAGCAATAGCAATAGCGAAAGTGCATGAGTTGGGCCTTGAACTGGTTCCTCATACACCTTATTCACCAGACTTATCTCTAAGTGACTTCTTCCTGTTCCAAAACTTGAAAATTTGGCTTGGTTGTAAGAAATTTTCATCAAATGAAGAAGTGATAATCACCGTCTACGAGTATTTTGCATATCTTTATGGAACCTATATTTCCGATGGGATGAAAACGCTGGAACATTGTTTGACCAAGTATATGGCCATCAATGGAGACTGTCGAGAAATAAGATGAGATGTTCACAAGAAAAAAAAATTATTTTTGGTTTTTTACCAGACTTTTCAAATGAACCTCATAGTTTCATTTGTGCTCATAAATGTCAGAGGGTAAGTAATATTTCAAAAGGGATGCAGGTGCATCAGGTTCAGTCAATTAACATTGCATTATTAAAAGTAAGTGAATTTCTTCAATACAGAAATTTTCTGTTATGCGCGGAAAGCTAAAACCATCTGATTAATAGTTTATCCTAATGGTTAAATAATCTCTTCTCTTATGAATTATTATTTCACAGAAGTATATACAAAGAGGGAAGGTCCAAAAATTACAAGTCATCCATGAATAAAAGCAATATACATTTTCATCAGTAACTTGGTACCTGAAATGTTTTTTCTTGTTTTTGTTTTTAAACAAAATATATTTGACCTCAGAAACTATTTGTAGTTGGTTTATTAATACTCGTCACTTACTTGTTAATATAAACAATTATAAACAAGTAAGTGACGAGTATTAATAAACCAACTACAAATAGTTTCTGAGATTAATTTTGACGTCACTGTTACTAAATTCCTCCAAATACAAATAATATATTTGGTTAGTAATGAAGCAACAGCTACTGTTTTCTTTTAACAAAACAGGTTACCGAAAACTTATTTTTCTTCTTGGCCCTTCATAATCAAACGGCCACATTTCAGTGACGGTATTGTGCCCTTGATTGAAAAGCAAATTGAACAAGTAAATGGCTCATTTAAGTACCACAAGGTACAAAATGGGTAGGTTTAAACATTCCTTTACGTGTGCAATTTGCAGAAAATGTATTTATGTACTGGCGGATCTACAATATTGCAAGAATCACATGTAATATTTCAGCTTGCATTGAGATAGTGCACACACTGCAGAAAACCAGAGTATAATTAGCAAATGGTATTCATTAAGGCATACTGAAGGAAAACGATTATGGTATTGCACATGTAACTAGCTATATCACATGTGCGAACAGTGTTTGCAATAATGGTTTGGACATTAGTACAAACTGCATAATCTAAAAACTTTATTTTATGCATTCTAGGCTAGTTGCTCAATCAAGTATAGGTGATTTAAATTATGTAATGGCAGCATCTAAACAACTAAGTGCATTTAAAACCAGTGGTATTACTTGCAGTTCTGATGTGCCTCTTTGTTACAAAGAGCGTTGTGACATTGTTGAACAGCAGAGCCATGCTGGTAACGATAACAGATTAGATGTAGTAACAGCACTCTTGGCATTGAAGGCAAAAGCTGATTCTTACCACAATTGCTGTGAACAGTCCCTTCAATTTCTTTGGTTGCCGATGTCAAATGCTGACAGTGAGAGATTTTCTCTGCATATAACTTAGTTGTGACGGACAAAAGAACAAGTATGAAAATCGAAAATATCACAACTTGTTGTATGCTGCAGTTTGGCAATGTTTGATATGTGATATTTGATTTTATTCATGTTGCCTACTATTTACTGATTTCAAATAAAGTACTTCTATTTGTAAAAAAAGGGGTTTTAACAGTTGTGTTACTCTAGTTACCTGTTACTTTTCATTTCAGCCATGTCATTACTCATTATTTCTCCCCGAAAATTTGTGCGAATTTAATGCGAATTTATGGTAAAATATTCACCACCAATTAAAATTATTAATGCAAATTTTATAAATAATTGTCACCACAAAATCTTGCCTCTGTATAACATTTCAGTTAGGACAAGATTATGTACACAATGTCTAGTTGATGTGGTGACCATTAAGGAATACATGGAGTAATAAAAATGTAATATTGTAATTGCTTGGAGCATGTACAATTCAGTGTAGGTAGTAAAAATGTTCATAATTGGCTTGGAGTTCCATGGCCAAGGTGAGACGGGTTCGATTCTAGGGGTTTATTGTGAACAAACAGACTTTAGGTAGCTTTTCTCCAGTTTCCCCCTTCACTCATTCCACCAAATGCTCCATAATCCAGTTTCCTTTCTTATCTTCCTCAGTCACTTTGGAAAGATCACCCATTGAGGATGTTGCATTCACTCCTCGACAAACGTCTGAACCACTTGGAAGTCCTCCAAGTAAAAGAAGTCAGTTAAGTTTTACATACCTTTCTAGTTTGTAAAATACGCTAAAACAGCTTCTATTGGGAATAAATTGGTCTTTCCAGATATTTCACTTTTGGAGAACCCAAGCCATTTTTGGAGGGAAATGAGTCTGGAAAACCTATATCACTCTTTTCCAAATTTAGGTACAGGAAATGTGACGTCATGAGCAAAATTAAGCTACCTCTGTTCTTAAAGGGCCTTTATTTTCACGAAGCTACGTCTTAATTCATAAATGTAATTAGCATTAAACAGGGCAAAAGCCATAATTAAATTCTTTTTATAAGATTACCGGTTTAACTTCGTGTAATCTGTTGTATTTGATCTTTAAATATGGACCAAATCTACAAATCGTATGAATGAACTGAACCTACACCAAAACCTAAACGTACCTTGGCCTTCGGAGTAACCTTGCCCCACCATGTGATCACCGAACCCATTTTTCAGGTGGAAGCACCCAGAGGGCGGTGTCCATTACCTCCAACGGTAGGGTGATAATGAGGATAATGGTGAGGCGAGAGGACCTACAGCTTATACCGTGGACTCCGTACCACATTGGGCATATGAGACACTTCACACGTGCTAGACAGAGGTGAAGGCGTGGATAGGGCCGACTCAAAATTGCCACATCAGAGCCGGGAATTGAACTCGGGACCCTTAGCAGGGGAGCCGTGAACGAGACCACTGCGCTACCCCAGCACCCTAAGTACAAGATGATTGATGGCTTTAATATACACAGTATTTTACGCACCAGTTATAACTTATCTGTAAAATTACTGGACATTAAATATCATTGCGGTATAACGCTTCCAAATCCTGCAATTAGCACTGTTTTCTGATCCAAAATAAATAAAAATAAGTACTGGTTATAGCTACATACATAATCTCCAAAATGTTAATGTTTTAAAAGTATCATGTAGCCCATCTCTGTAGCATAGTGGTGTAGCATGTCTGCCTCGCGCTTTGGAGGTCCTGCGTTCAAATCTCAGTCAGGATGAGATATCTAGATAATGTTTCTCCCCTAGTTTTCCCTTAGCCTGCAGGATATATGTCTGGTAACTCTAACCTCTGTGGGTCCTAACCTCATTACAGTATCACTTCACCCATTTAATTCATCGTCCGATATGACTTAATGTTGGAGATTTTCCTTATCCTGAAAGATGAATGTCTGGTAACTCTAAGCTCTAAGTACCCTGTACTCATTTGAACATCATTTCATTCATCGTCCGATATGACTTAATGTTGGAGGTTTTCCTTATTCTGAAAGATGAATGTCTGATAACTCTAAGCTCTATGTACCCTGTACTCATTTGAACATCATTTCATTCATCGTCCGATATGACTTAACGTTGGAGTTTTTCCCTTATCCTGAAAGATGAATGTGTGCTAACTCTAAGCTCTATGTACCCTGTTCTCATTTGAACATTATTACAGTCATCGTCTGATATGACAACTGATATGACAAAAGCTGCATATCGCAACAGGCGACGCCGGTAAACGATCCGAAACGTCATTCTCCTCCATGACAATGCGAGGCCACATACTGCCACTTTAACGCGGGAAAAACTAGAGAAGATGTATTGGACACCTCTGGAACACCTTCCTTACAGTCCAGATTTATCACCCTGTGACTTCCATATTTTGGATTACTCAAACAAGACCTACCGGGACAACACTTTAATGATGACCCAAGTGGAGAAGAGTTCTTGCGCAACTGGCTCCACATGCGCCGTTCTTCTTTCTACGAGGCATGTTTTTTAAGTCTTTTTTTTTCGTGCGATTCCGCCGCCGCAGCGCTACGGTCGGCGTTCCGCGCTTGCGCGCTGGTTACGTACATCTCTTGTCTATGCATTGACGTCATTACAGTCTGATTTTTCATTGTATACGTTGGTCACTGAGTGTTTAAGATGCCTCCAAATATCGTGAGTCCCGCCGATTGTGAAGCACCGGCTGATATACGATTTCCTAGTGCTAAAGGCGTAAAACCGATCGATATTCATCGTGAGGTGTGTGAAATTTACGGAGAAAACATTATGAGTGATGAAATGGTAAAGAAATGGGTGAGAGCATTTAAAGATGGCCGCACAAATGTGCATGATGAAGAACGGAGTGGGCGTCCTTCGGTCGTTACTGAAGATTTGGTGCAGAAAGTGGACGATAGGTGGGAGAACACAGACGCTTTACAATTTCATCATTGTGTGACTATTTTCCTCAATATTCTCGTAGTGTTTTGTATCGCATTGTGACCGAGAACTTGAAGTACCGGAAATTGTGTTCACGTTGGGTTCCGAAAATGTTGACGGATTTGCACAAAAGCCAACGTTTAGGCAGTGCATTGACTTTCCTTGAGCGGTTCCACAATGAAGGTGAAGATTTTCTAGACTAAATTGTTACTAGTGACGAAACATGGGTGGCCTACGTCACATCAGATTCGAAACAACAATCCATAATATGGCGACATTCATCATAACCCACAGAAGTGAAGTTTAAGCAAACAATTTCTTCCCGGAAAATCATATGCACAGTTTTTTGGGACAAAAAAGGAGTATTGCGAGTGGAGTTTCTGCCTCGTAATGAGACAATCAATGCAGCGTCTTATTGTGAGACATTGAAAAATCTGCGCCGTGCAATCCAGAACAAAAGACGTGGCAAGTTGAGTAAGGGTATCGTTTTGCTGCATGAAAATGCCCGTCCATATGTGGCTAATCGGACCAAAGATCTCATCAAATCTTTTCAATGGGAAACTCTAGATCATCCTCCATACAGCCCTGATCTGGCGCCTAGCGACTACAATTTGTTCCTGCACTTGAAGAAACATCTGGGCGATCAGCGTCTTCAAGACGATAACGAAGTCAAAACAGTTGTGATACAGTGGTTAACACGTCAAGCGGCAGGATGTTATGAGGAGGGTATTCAAAAACTGGTGCTATGTTATGACAAGTGCCTCAATATTCACGAAAATTATGTAGAAAAGTATGCTTTCATGTAAAAATAAAATTAATGGAATATCTATGCACGTCTTTTTTTTAATTCCCAAACGGTACTGACTTAAAAAAAAAACATGCCTCGTATAAGGATGACATCAAAAACTTGCCAATCCAATGGAAAAAATGTGAATCGAAGGCAGGACACTATGCAGAAAACTAAACTAATCTGTGTATGAGCATTTTTGTTTGTGGATATAGTATACTTTAAAAAATAATTCCTGTTTATATTTGATCCGCCCTGGTATACTGCATTTATTGCTGTCATCCTCCGTTCGTTAACCTAAGACTGTCCCATTTCCATTTCTTAAAATTAGCAGGGATAGAAGTGCAGGCTATACATGACGGCAATGCAATTGTAAAACAAGCAGGCTATGGTAACATGCAGTCCCTGTCTGTGCGTCTGCTTCATTATAGCGCAATACTGTTATTTTCCAAAGGTAGAATCTGAGAGATTTTAGATTTTTGGATTTGTTGTATAATATGATTCAGTGAAAAATTCCAGTAAACTTTTTCACAGAAAGAAAAAAGTATTGGGTACAATAGATCAAGTTTGGATCTCCGTGCCGAGTCCCTCCCAAAATAATTCAGTTCCAGTTCCAAAGACAGAACACGAACATTTTTAAGAAAAAAAACTCCACCTTCTTTCACTACGCTTTACTTGGTACACTTTTTAAAACCTTTGATTTTCTCAAAAAGGGCTCTAAAGGGTCTTGTAGTTTATGGGAGACACATCTGAAGTTATTTTCAATCTGGATGTCTTTTGTATAACTCCTGTATAATTTTCTCAAATATTCGTCATTTGTTGGTGCCCTGAACACCCAAAGAGAATGGAATATTAAAGCTGTTACATGGCCACCAGCTCTTAAAACATGTTACTGTTTTTGAAGACAATTGCATTGCTTATTCTAACTGCATCTAAAAAGACAAGTTCTGTATATACAAATATAACAATTTGTAACTTAAAACTTCACTTATCTTATAAGAAATGATGATACTTTTCTTATAAATTGTCCGGGATCACGATTTCATGTAAAACGTTTACACATCTTCAGCAAGAAACAACAAAGCTGTTGTCTCGTTACAACGCTGGATGTTAATCTGTTCTTACTAGTACTAACAAAATCTGAAAATAAAACAAATTTAAAAACAGAATCGACTGCCGGTATTTCAAAATTCATTACGCGATGTTTGTTTTTTAAAATAAATATTTTCCCATACCATTAAATCTATTGGACCATTTCATTGTTTTAATAATTTAACTTCTGGATTTATTTCATGGTTACATGACCAGAAATGATCTGCTACGGCCGATTTATCAGTCTGTTCACATTTAATGTTACGAAAATGCTCTTTCGTTCTGGTTTCTAAATTACGTTTTGTCTTTCCAATATAAATTTTATCACATTCAAAAACAATTATACTGATAAACACCACAATTTTTACTATCAGAAATTTTATCTTTTTAGAGAAATGCAACAAATGTTTAATACTATATTAATTTTGAGGAACTAAAGTTACACCAAACAATTTTAAAAATATAAAATGTTTATTAACCCAAGGATGGTAAGTAAATTTTTTTAAATTATAATCGTCTTTTATTTTTAAGTGTAGAAATATCATTAACAGTTTTTTTATATTTTAATTGTTTTAATTTTTTTATTTATAAAGTCCTTATTAAAACCATTAATTAAAGCAGTATTAATATGTCTATATTTTTTATTAAAATCATGTTTTTCAGGGGTATATTTATTAATCTACAAATAAAACTACTGAAAACAGCAAATTTATGAGAAAAAAGGTTAAAACTTCTATTTGTTTGCAATTATCAATATGAGTAAGCTTCCTATAAACACCAAATTTAATTTATTATTACTTATTACCTTTTCGTCTAGAAAAGGAAAATATCCATTAATTTCAGTCTCTAATGTAAATTATATACCCATTGCTATGCCAGAAGTTTGTTGAAAAATGTTCACCACTAAACTTGAAAAAGTTTTGATCTACAAAAAATTCAATAATTTTAAAAAAATCAGCTATTAAATCCTCGTGTTAATTTATTGAATTCAACAAATTTTTTTAAATAAATTAAAAGTTTTTCTCTAGGAATACTAGGAAGTAAGGCAGTTATATTAAACTGTTTATCTTAATTAAGTTCCATTTATCTTAATTCAAATGAAGTAGATATAGAAAGAAGCATTTGTACAAGAGCAGAGAAAGAAATGTGAGGATAGGCACGTTAGGTCTATTTGTCCAGAGTAAACATATTTCATACTACATATATATTTAACACTTTTCAAATGATATGGCAGAAAATGTTTGAAAATTGAAGACTGTCTTCTTGTCATGATTACCTAGACAAACAAAAAACTATCGTGGTCGAGATATGAACAGGATTAGACAAAGTCTACCAGCTTCCTCAACAAATATTGACTATTGCTGTCCATGCATTACTTGAGCATCCCACATTAAAGGGAATCGACCACTTGATGTGCTGATTTGGTCCATTATAACAGTGATAAAATTATTGATAATGCTTTACTCTTTCTTTCTTTCTTTCTTTCTTTCTTTCTTCCTTCCTTCCTTCCTTCCTTCCTTCCTTCCTTCCTTCCTTCCTTCCTTCCTTCCTTCCTTCCTTCCTTCCTTCCTTCCTTCCTTCCTTCCTTCCTTCCTTCCTTCCTTCCTTCCTTCCTTCCTTCCTTCCTTCCTTCCTTCCTTCCTTCCTTCCTTCCTTCCTTCCTTCCTTCCTTCCTTCCTTCCTTCCTTCCTTTCCTTCCTTCCTTCCTTCCTTCCTTCCTTCCTTCCTTCCTTCCTTCCTTC